>SNQJ01S0194202.1:0-12488 GCA_010110895.2 Picea sitchensis | reverse complement strand
TTAGTTCTAATAGCATCACTGTAGAAATTGAACCTAGAAAAACCCTGAACATCAATCCCGATTTATCTATTGCTGAAACTCGCCGATTGGTGAAATTACTAATTGAACATAAGGAGGAATTTCCCTGGGATTACATGGACATGAAAGGAATTTATTCTGAATTATGCACCCAACATATATACATCAAGGAAGAATGCTCACCCATTTTCCAACCCCAAAGGAGGATGAACCCTAATCTTAAAGAAATAGTTAAAGAGGAACTCCAAAAACTTCTCAATGTTGGATTCATCTATCCTATATCAGACAGTGAGTGGGTTTCATCGTTGGTAATTGTACCTAAAAAAAATGGTAAGTGGAGAGTGTGTGTGGACTATAGAGCCCTGAATAAGGCCACGCAGAAGGATCATTTCCCTCTGCCATTTATTGATCAGGTTCTAGACAACCTAGCTGGGAAAAAGTTTATTTCTTTCCTAGATGGATTTAGTGGCTATAACCAGATAAAAATTGCTCCACGGGACCAAGATAAAACCACCTTTACCAGCCCTTGGGGTACATTTTCCTACAAGGTTCTTCCATTTGGCTTGTGTAATGCACTAGCCACTTTCGAGAGAGCTGTAATTGGCATTTTTTCAGATATGGTGAATGACTGTATGGAGATATTCATGGACGATTTTACACCTTATGGTATTGATTTTGATCAAGCCTTGACTAATCTGGAAAAAGTGCTCAAAAGGTGTATATAGTATCATATTTATTTAAGCATAGAAAAAATCCATATGATGATGAGCGAAGGTGTGGTGTTGGGACACTTCATTTCTTGTGCAGGAATTCAGGTAGACCCAGCCAAAATCCAGGTAATTTTGGACATTCCAACTCCAACAACTCAGAAAGAGGTAAGAATTTTTTTAGGGCATGCTAGATATTACAGGAGATTCATTAAAAAAAATTCCAAACTTGCCTCTCCCTTGTTTTTCCTATTAACAAAGGATGTTGACTTTCAATGGAATGACAATTGTGAATTGTCTTTTACAGATCTAAAACAGAAATTATCCACAGCTCCCATTTTGAGAGGGCCTAATTGGGCTTTGCCTTTTCACATTTCTTCAAATGCCTGAGACACTACAATTGGTGCAGTACTAGGGAAACAGAAGGACAAAGAACCCTATGCTATATACTATATCAGCAAGAACATGGCTCCTGTTGAGTTAAATTATACAATTACTGAAAGAGAATTCTTGGCAGTAGTTTATGCAATCAATAAATTCAGGAATTATGTCACTAGTTATCCTACCTTTATTCATATTGATCATACAAAAATTAAACATCTGATGAATAAACCTATTACTAATTCCAGAGTAACAAGATGGTTGTTATTACTTCAAGAATTTGACATCACTATAGTAGATAGACTAGGGAAAGAAAATGTGGTTGTTGATTTTCTCTCAAGACTGCATATAAATGATGATAATTCACCATTAGATGATTCCTTTCCAGATGAATATTTGTTTGTCGTATATTCTCACTCACCTTGGTATGTCGACATTTCTAATTACTTGGTTGTAGGGAAGGTACCTCCACATATCTCCCCAAGAGAAAGAAGGAAAATCATTCAGAAGAGTGCTCGGTAAAGTTGGATAGAGGGATATATTTTCTACACAGGCATGGATCAAGAAATCAGGCGATGTGTGAGGGATGATGAAGTTTATGATCTGCTCAAAGCTTGCCATGATGGCCCTTGTGGGGGTCATTTTGCTGATAAAAGGACTGGACATAAAATTTTAAGGATGGACTATTTTTGGCCCACCATATTTCAAAATGCCAAGAAGTATGTCCACGCCTGTGACAGTTACCAACGAATGGGTCAGCCAAATCATAGGGATGAGATGCCTCTCCAGCCTCAAGTAGTGTTAGAGCCTTTTGAGAGATGGGCCATGGACTTTTTAGGGCCCATTAACCCACCTTCTAATCAGAAAGTTTATATATTGGTCTGTACAGATTACATGACCAAGTGGGTGGAGGCAAAAGCACTCATCAGGGCCTCAGAAGAAGCTATCTTAGCACTCTTGTTTGAAGATATCTTTGTTAGGTTTGGAATTCCCAGAGAGTTAATAACTGATGGAGGACCCCCTTTCACATCACATAAGTTTGAAGCCCTACTCAGTCAATATCATGTTTTACATAGAACATCTTCTCCATACCATCCACAAGGTAATGGCCAAGTAGAAAGTACCAACAAAGTCATAGAAGATATTCTTACTAAGACAGTGAGAGAACATCGTAGGGATTGGTCTGACATATTGCATGAATCTCTATGGGCTTATCGAACTACTTGGAGGAACACAACTGGGTTTTCTCCTTATGAGCTTGTATATGGAAAAAGCCTTGTTTTTCCCATTGAATTCGAAATCAAAACCTTAAGAACTGCATCAGCAGTCAACCTCGACTTGACTATGGCACAGAAGGCCAAACTGCAGCAACTCAATGAGCTTGATGAAAATCGTTTGGATGGTATTCATCAAACCACAGTGATTCACAGCAGAGAATAAAATGGCATGACCGAGTCATCAAAAAGAAATTATTCCAAAAAGGGGATTGGGCTCTGTTGTATGATTCGCACTTTAAAGAATTTCAGGGTAAGTTGCATACACGATGGCTTGGACCTTACAAGGTAGACACTGTTTTTCCCAATGAGACAGTCAGGTTAATTACTATTGACGGATCCAACACATAGTTATATGCAAATGGTCATCGCTTACGCATGTATCAGCATCCACTTTCCAAGGAAAAATTTAAATCGAGATGTACCGTTGATACAGATTACCAATTTTTAAAGGGAACGGAGCCTGCTCCTTCCCCTTCTAAACTTTAGGACATTTTTGTTTTCAAATAAAATTTTGTATATAAATAAGTTGTGCAAATTTGAATTTTTTTTATTTTGCTTCACGCATTTTCATTTCTCTATTTCTAATAAATTTAGCCTAGAAAGGTATCCGACAGTTGCTTGTGTGCAGATAAATCGAAGAACAACAAGATAGATTACAGCGGAAGACGCCAAAGGATTAGTTTTTGGAATTTGAAAAACTTCCTAAAAACTAAGTATTTATGTGTTCTGGCCGATTTACATGTTCCTATACCCTTTTGGCCGATTTACATGTTGTTACACCCTTTGGCCGATTTACATGTTGTTACACCCTTTTGGCCAATTTCCATGTTATTACACCCGTTTGGTCGATTTACATGTTGTTACACCCTTTTGACCAATTTGCATGCTTTACACCTATTCCCAACTCTTTTTCCTTGCATGTTGTTACACCCTTTTATGACAAATTGGCCAATTTACATACTGCTACACCTAGTGCGACAATTCGGCCAAAATATTTGTTGATACATTGCTATTTTTCCTTTTGGCTAGTTTCTACACTACTTCACCACCTTCTTAGCATTTCTGCCATTTCTACATACAACAACATTGTTGTTTTGTCAAGATTTCCGCTATTTTCAAAAAATTACTTTATGCTCTCTCTGTCCCACAAGAGATGCTTCATCATTACTTAAACTCCACATCCACAGCTTTTCAATGGTTCGACCATAGAAAGGACTCCACTTATGCTCCACTTGTCATGTCATCATTTCTCACGTTTGGGAGTCATCTCTCATTATTACAGCCACTCTGCGTGGATCAAATGGCGGTTGGATAGTGTCGTTACTCCGACAGCTAAATTCGGGTGGTAAGTTATGAGGTATGTTGCTAATCTTACATGTCTAATTGATATGGATATAAAAGCACGCTTTCATGACTACCTGACTGATTGTCCTAATTTGTTAAACCACGAGCCAATAAGATTAGTTGGGGGGGAACGAACATCCACGTTGACCTAACCAAAAAAATTCCCTTTTTTTATTTCACCTCTTCCACCTTCTAACCCCGCTTATTTTTGTTGCAACACTGCGTTCTTCATGCAAATCCATGATCGACTTGCTTTGTCTCTAGTTTAGGTGTTGATTTCTCCTCCTAATTTATTGTCTAATACAAACACAATGTCATGGGAGGAACACCCGTAAGATATGAGCCAGAAAATCTCAATACATTGCTGCTGCACCCGGATGTTTATCAAATATTTCTATGGGCGGGCTGGATTCCCTATTTTAAGAAGCTCCAGGGGTTATTGAAGCAGAATTCTTAGAGTTCAGTCAGAATCTCGCAGACAACTATTCAATTGTGCACGGAGTGCGGATTCTAGTGACAGAAGAGAGCATATGAGGTGTGACAGGATTGTCAACCACATGAGTCAAATGGTCTAACAGGAAAGCACATCTTCTCGATGCACATAAGGGTTTTCTCATGGGAAATGAGCGAGTACGGAGCAAAGGCCATGGTGCAGATGTCAATTCCTTACCAGATCCATGGTGGAAGTTATCAGAATTCGTAAAAGGGTACATTACATGTGAAGGGAGATATAAAGTTGTATATTTTTCTGATTTTGTTCTACTGTCACATTTGCGACATCAGAAGCTAATCAACATCCCTTACTACCTACTTCAATCCCTGTATAATATGGCCCAATTTGTTAAGAAATACAAGCACCCCATGAATTGTCTTTCAAATCATTGACTAATAGGATTGTTGATTCATAACGGAATGGGAATTCCTAATGACCCATTACCTGATCCAATTCTTGTGCCTGTTGTTACAGTCGACCCAGAACAATCAAATCATGTACCCTTGACTACACCAGCAGTTAACACCCCGACTGTAACTTCCCGCAAGTCCACTCCGAACACCAAATGCAAAATCCGAAGCACCTCTCACACCACTCAAAAACACCTTGATATTCTTGAACCAGAACAGTTAAACCCTTTGCCCTCAATGGTGGTTGAGCCAACATTCGATAGCGAAATCCTTGGACCAAATCATGAGCCTCGACCCTCTGCTGCAATAGTCGTGGTTTAGGAACTCCCTCATACCCTTAAAGATAAGAAAAGGAAATTCCTTCCTTCTATCTACACTACCGAGGACAAGAACTAGGTCTAAGAGATCCACTATAATAGCAGCTCCATCATCCACTGCAACTGCAAGTACATCGATTCCTTATCCTGTGGCACCAGCAACAATTCAAAATCCGCCTGTTGTTGTAACAACAGTTCCAGTATCTACTGTATCTTCCAATGAATCAATTCAGTCAGTCGAATGTCAATCTAGATGAGAATATCAGAAGAGAATCAACAAAAGAAACTCTCCTAGTGTTGCAACAGCAATTCAGATCCCTATTATCACTGCTACTGAATCGCCTCAGAAAATAAAACATACGCCTACAAGAATATCTAAGAGGGGCATCAATGGGGTTGTACCAGATGCTGCCACAGAGTGTCCTGAGTCTAATCATACTCAGACCCTGCCAGAATTTATGGAGGTACATATTCCAGGTTTCACCTTGTGCAAGGAATTTCAGGCTACCATTTTATCATTACAGGAGGAATGTACACAAGTTACAGTAGAATCATCGGCTCCACTTGATGATTCTTTGCATCCCTCGATGACTGATGAAGTACAGATTCTACCAGACCCTAGCATTCCAAAATTTCCTCCCTATATAGTTGTTGAAGAACACCCTCCTTCTTCTTGTCAGATTATTGAAGAACACCCTTCCTCTTCGAAGCCCACAAAAAATAAAGACAACTTTTTTGTCTCTACTTTACCAAGGAGGAGAACTTGGTCAGCGAGGTCTACTGCAGCAAAAGTGGGATGGATGGATATGGAACATGCATTACCTATTCTTCATCCATTACCCTCCATTACTACAGAGACTGCTAAACAAGAACTACATCCCTCAGATGACATGGTTGTTACACAAGAACTAGTTGCCCGGGAAGAGACTGTTCAGCAAGATACCACCATCCCTAACTTAGTTGTTACACAAGAACCAGCTATCCAGGAAAAGACTATTCCACAAGAATTAGTCAGGCCAGAATCAACTGTTGGACTGGAACAAGTCCTGGGTATATCTTCCACACAAGAACCAGTTACACAAACTTGCGAGGATGTGCCACTTGCTCAACTTTTTTCTCAAAATGAGAAGAATATCCAAGACACAGCAAATTCCAGGATTATTGAACTATTAAAATAAAATGGCAGCCTCAAAGAAGAATTGGCTTCCATAAGGGATGAATTAAAGGTGGCTCGTCAGAACAATCCAGAGGGGATAGCCTTAGACATATTATCACTTAGGAAAGTTGTTATGGATAAACATAGAGAGCTCATGTACTTTGAATGTGGTAATATCTATTTTGAGGCAGGCTATAAAATAGTAAAAGTACCAGTCACTGGCCAGCCTGAAGAACCAGTCAACCTCTCAGTTAAAACAGAATTTGACCTTACTGCTCCACAAGAACCAGTAAGAAAGAGGAGACCCCTACATAATAAAGAAGTTGTCGGTTCACTAGTAGCTCAAACACAAGAACCTTTGTTGCACTCTGTTCTTAAAGACAAGGCAAGCATGACAAATTTTTGAGTTAACAGATATTGGGGGTACACACAGTTTTTCATACAGGTACTTACCGAATTGTCTTAGCAGTTTACATGGGAGGAGTCATCTCCCTACTTCAGATTCAGTGACATGTTTGAAAGTGTTTTTGCATGAGGACATGCAATGTCTTCAGTTGGGGGGCATGTTAGGACCCAAAAATGTCGCTTTTTCACTATATATTTTACCCTTTCAAACTTATCATTCCTATGCTAAATGCCTATTTTAATACTTCCAAGACCCTTTTTCCTAAGGTATGAGTCATTAATCTTGCTTTGATATTCTTATTTATTTAACACGTTTGATTGGTTGTATTTCTCATATTTTGCCCATAAATGCGCAACTAATAATCAAAATGTGTAAAACAACCAAGACTTAAAGAAAGATCATTGTTGTTACACCAATTGTTATAGCTGTGTGCTAGTCTTGCATGTTGTTACACGACTACAACAACCGTGCACCTTTCCTGGAAGTTGTCACACTTTCTGCAACAGACACCCACTTATCCTGAAAGTTGTTACATCGAATGCAACATATGCGCACCAATTATAAAAGTTGTTACACTCGCTACAACAAATGGCCATCGATCCTGAAAGCCGAATCCTAAAGAATGATCCTCTGTTGTTACACGTTTTGGCTCACATTAATGCTTTGTCAAGATTTGATGAATATGGCAGATCTCTTGTATCTTATAAACAGCTTGAGAATCTGGGATTCTCAAGGTTGTTCTGAGTCCATTTTGAACTAAATGACTCTGTCTTTAAATAGCAGAGATTTTGTAATCATTAACAACGAAGATTAGCTGTGGAATTGTGAAGTAAAGTGAAACAAATTGTAATTGAACAATTTTGGTGATTTTAATAAAGAAGGCGACTTGAGCTTCTCCAACCAACTGTGATCTCTTTGAGTAGATTCAATGAGAAGGAAAGAGCCCACCTTCCTCATAGACTTCCCTATGTTTTGTTGTTTTAGATTAGCTACTTTGATTTATGTGAATAACATGTTAGCATTCTTAGATCATAATTGTTGTTACAGTTCAGTTCCTTTCTGTCAAATGCGCATCAGTGTGTCTCATGAGAATTAGAAGTCAAGTGTTTTATACTACTGGAGAATTGTCTTTTTGTACTAGATAAAACATTGCTTTCAACAATAAGTAATTAGAAGTGTGAATTTACTCACTTCAACTAAAGTAGATTTACTTTATGCAATTAGCATAGAATTCCTTTCTGCAATGATAAAATAGAAAATCATAATAAGATAGATAATCCAGGATTCTTATACACTCATCAATCTAGATTTCAATTAAGCAAGCGTGATTTCAATCCTACAACAGTAGATTAGAACTCCAGTTGTGTCAGCAACTTGTGCTAGTGTTTAGTTTTCCAAAACTTTTTCTTCTTTCAATACTACAACTTGATTAATGTTTTTTTTCATCAATCTAGCATAGACTGTGCACAATTATCTTGCAATAACAAAACTTCCCTGGGTTTGACAATTTACATTGAACACCTTAATTATCTATTTATTTAGACAATTAAAGTGCCCAACAGTAGAGAACCTGCTGGACGAACTCAATTGCTTATTACATTCTGTACTGACTTCGCATACATGTCTGTCAAGAATACACTGCAGATCCATGCGAAAAAATATACCAAACAAGTGTTCGTGGCCATAAAATAGGCAAATATAAATGTGGTTACATGCTAATAGTTGTCATAGTCATGAACAAGGCCCAGTAAAACCAGTCTCAAAACCAATTTGAAGATGTCTGGATACCATGGAGTACAATATGATATCCCATGATCACTAAAGTCATATAGGTATTGGTCCAATGAAAAGGAAGCAACAACTCAGGAAAGTTGTGGCCACATAATGATGTCTTCAAGTCTTCTACAAAATTCGTCGAGGTGAAAGTCTACATTATGTGAATAAAGGAGTTGAGGTTGAATATATTGAGACATCGTTTGATTACCGGTCATTGAGGTATACCATTAACAAACGCGAGACAACCTACCAATAATGAAAGTAAGTATCGAGGCACCGAGCACATTTCTACAAGTGTGAATAAAGGAGTCGGTGTCGAACACCCGAGGAATCCATTGATCAGGAGACATTGATGCATTCCCATCTGTCAATGGCAAGAGAGCCTGCCACTAATGAATACAAGTCTCAAGGTACTCCTAAAACTCTAGGTCCCATATCCAGAATAAATGAGCTGAAGTCGATGGAAAGAGACCCGCTGAAAGGAGAGCATTAAGGCATCTCTCATTAGTCAACACGAGGAACAAAGTAGGAGCTTAATAATTTGGTGGAAATCGGATGAAGAACATGTTCACAAACCAACGACCCTGTGTGTATTTGGCGTGTGCCAAATGCAAGCAGTACACGAAAAAGACCCTCTGAATAGCAGCAAATGATGAAAACTACTGACAAAGGCAAGGAAACCACCAATAAGGCTAATGGAATCCAAGACACTACACGAACCCCAAAGTGTGAATAGATGTCTTGCCGTCGAACACAAGGAAAACCACCCAGTCAACGACCAATGATGAAATGTCGATTGTTGGGTTCAAGGTGACCTACCAATGATGAAAGTAGGGTTAGGGTGCATGATAAGACCACAGTATCATGTGATTTTGAGACAAACTGAGGGTATGGCCGACATGCAAAGTCAAGAGTTCTGAGGAGTGGACGACACAAGTTGATAGACTTCCTTTGAACAAGAGCATGAGACATATGGTAGACTCCGACAGCATAGACCCAATGATGTAACCATGAGATGCAGGAGGCATCAATAATGTTCTCCATAGGGACTAGAAGAGTAACCAATCGATAGACAAAGTCTCTGTAATGAGATCGACTTTCTAAGGCCATGCTAAACCTAGAATTATGGTGACAAATGGACTCAATAACTTTGTGCTATGTTCAAAGGTGACACGACTGCTGCCAAATATAATATATTACTCCCTTCCCGCCCGTATTTTTTTGTTTTTTTGTAACAAATGAATGTTATGATACAGAGGAGGAAACGAGCGTCGTAAGTAAGAAAAACTAGTTCCAGTAGTGGAACGTGCCTATGATCAATGCAGGGAAGTGCATGTGGGAGATGGACACTCGGGGGATGTTCCCTCCTAAGTATAGGGTGTCAAATTGCGAAAGATATAAACAAGGATCTGCTTAGTTGAGGATGCAAAACTGTTGAGGCAAATGGTTTATAATGCAAAGCGAGAACCGGCTATAGGCTCAATACTGCAAGCAGGGGCATGAGATGCAATCACAACTTAACGCCAAAAAATGTCATTTTTTATGTCTTTTAGTCTACTTGGTGTGAAAAAGAGGTAAACTTGTGCCAAGTAGACATCTTTTCAAATCCAATTTACGAGTGTGAAAATGACAAGTTCACTCGGTGATATTTTTTATTTTAGTAACGAATCGGAAAATATATTAACTAAGACTCACGACCTTTCAAGTTCATTTTAACAAGTGTGAAAGGGACAAATCACTCGACAATCTTTTCCTTTTTTGAAAGGATTCTGAAAAGAGATAAACCAAGACTCACGACCTTTCAAATCCAAATTAATGAGCGTGAAAGGGACAAATCGCTCGACAATCTTTTCCTTTTTTGAATGAGTCGAAAAAGGGCTTAACTTGGACTTGTTAGGGAGATTCTAGGTGGTAAGTCACGGGGGAGGCCAAGGCTCCCGTGTTGGACTTCTGCGGAATGTCAATATCTTACAAAGAATCGACACAAGCTTGGGAAAACCCAAATATCTCCAATTCGAGGAGGATAAAGAGCTAACGGAGGTTATCATCTCTGTGATATATCGGATAATGTCTCTTCTTGGAAAATACATAGGCAGATGCATTGGATACCCCACAAGACCATCCCAATCAAAGGGAACCTCGTCAATACTTGGAGGGAGAGAAATCGGGAAGAGTAAAACTCTCTCTTGTTCAGAAGGTGAAGTACTAGAAATGCTAAGGACATGGCATAGAAGGTATAGAACCAGAACTAGAAGAGCGAGATTGACCAAAAATTGCGTCGACGCGACCGCTTCCTTAGACTTGTCACTCTTCAAGAGAAGAGTGGGGTTGATCGAAGATTGCATCGAAACGGTCACTTCCTCAACCATTGGTTGAGTAGGATGCAAGACAACAAGGTCAAGATGTGGATCACCCCTAAAAACAGGAATGTCTTCGGCCGAAGATTGCATCGACACGACCATTGGTTGAACAAGATGTGAGACAATAAGGTCAAGAGACGCATCATCCCTGAGCATAAGAGAGGTGTCAGTTGAATATTGCATCGACATGACTACTGGTTGAATGGGATGTGAGACAACAAGGTCAAAGGACGCATCAACCCCTAAAGGAAAAGGGGTGTCATCCAAATATTGCATCGGCATGACTGTTGTATCAACCAAGGAAACCATAGACGACTCAAAACCTGAAGGGCCCTCAAGTGGGAACCAAGCTTCTGGTATCCCGATAGTAGAAGGACACAAATGAGTAGGGTGATTTCCTTCGCTAGTACTGCAAAGGAATCTGGCCTTACGTCTAAAATGTCTAAGCTTCTYGATCGTATGAATGCCCCCARCATGACTCGTAGTGGYTGGTGACATGCTCCCAGCGTGACTTGCAGAGGCTAGTAGATAATCTCCAACATGACTAGCAGAGGTTGGTGATGAATCCCCAACATGACTAGCAGAGGTTGGTGATGTATGTGCATTGTAACTAGCAGTGACCAGACATGTGCCCCCAGCATGACTTGCAGCAGCTGGTTGCAGGTTTTCAACATTACTTGCAGAGGTTGTCGACCAATCTCCAACATGACTAGCAAAGGTTGGTGATATAATGCCAGTATGACATGCAGTGACTGGACTTGTGCCCCCAACATGACTTGCAGCGGTTGGTTGCAAATCTTCAACATGATTTGCAGAGGTCATCAACCAATCTCCAACATGACTGGCAGAGGTTGGTGATGGAGCACCAGTATGACTAGCAGTGATTAGACTCGCGACTGTGATAAATTGTGGCATTTGAGACCAAGAACCAAGGAAATATTGATTTTGACAAATTGCAGGCCAAGAAGGTTTTTGGTATACACCATGGCCCTGCTCGACAAGATAGTATCCCCCTCCATACTGATTCATAACAAGTGGTAAGGGCATTGTCACCGAGGAAGATGCTTGCAAAGAGGAAATGACATGACAAGGGTTACTCATGTGAGGATATATGTTGCCCCCATACGAAGGAACTTCGTAAAGGGGGTTTCCCATACTATAAGAATGACTCCCTCTGATGGAACACCAGAGGGCAGACGGAGGTCCGCCATGGGAAAAGCATTCGTGGGAACTGCCATAGCGAAAGAAGGATAGGTGGACGGAGTGTAATAAGTAGAATGACTGCCCATTTGAGCAATTTATCCTAGAACAGTGGATTCATAGGAAGGAATATTCCAACCTCCTACAGTAAGAGGTGTTTGAGGGATGTGACACCCACCAATCGAAAAAGGAGAGTGGGGAGACATCATGCCCCCAGACACACAACTAGGATTCACATAAGGAGGCGAGATAGAGGATGGCAAGTGTGAAGACATGTTGAGCATATCATGAGAAAAATGATTAGAGACCCAAGGCATGGACTGAGTGCCATAATTCTACATACCATAATGCAAAGAGGAAGGATTCGTCCCCATGAAATGAGTGGACATCATGGGGGAGGTAGCAGTAAACGAGGGAGAAAAAGGAATTCCACTATCCATGATAACAAAGACTTAGCATGAAATCCTAAGGTCAATTAATAATCAAAGAGCACACCAAAATTCAAATGGACAATATGCATGCAAACGGGTAAAGTGGTTTAGTGGCCTCCCTCGCTAAAGAAGGTATGTCTCGTCCAAGAGGGACCTCAGACTCCCAGCTAAAGTTTGGAGGTAACAAAATTAGTTATAGGTGCCCTCGTGGG
>SNQJ01S0194200.1:0-17668 GCA_010110895.2 Picea sitchensis | reverse complement strand
ATTACAGGAAGTTTGTCAAGGGGTTCTCTCAATTGTGTGCACCCTTGACCGATTTGACTAAGAAGGGAGCATTCAAGTGGGACGAGGAGGCTCAAAAAATGATGGACAAGATGAAGAAGGTGATGAGTACGTGCCCAGTCTTATCCCTTCCAGATTTCAGTCTCCCATTTACCTTGGAGTGTGATGCATTCGGGGAAGGAATAGGGGTCATACTGATGCAGAAGAGGCACCCTCTTGCCTATGAGAGCTGGAAACTTCAGGGTCCTGAGCTACTCTACAACATTTATGACAAAGAAATGTTGGCTATCATGCATGCACTGGCCAAATTTCAGCAATACTTGGTGGGTGGTCGGTTTGTTGTGAAGTCATATCATAACAGTCTCAAATGCTTATTGGAACAGAAGGACTTGAACGAGAGGCAACAAAAATGGGTAAGCATAATACAAGCCTATGACTTTGACATTGAGTTTGTCAAAGGGAAGAATAATGTGGTGGCTGATGCCTTATCCAGGAGGCCATCCATCCTTGCCATAACAGGGATAGCAGTTGATTGGAAAGACCAGCTAGTGATGGAGTATGCAGAGGATCAGTTTGTGTGCCAACTACTGGATGGACAGGTACAAGATGAAGATTTCAAGGTTATTAATTACCTCATCTACTACAAATACCAAATCTTCTTGGTTTCTGGATCGGCCTTCAAGGCCAAGGTATTGCAGGCATGCCATGACTCACCAATGGCGGGACATCAGGGGATCAGCAAGACGTATAGGCAGGTGAGAGAAATATTATCTTGGAAAGGGCTCGAGGAGGATGTGATTAGGCATGTCAAAGAGTGTACGACATGTCAGGCAAACAAGGATGAGCACACACACCCACCAGGACTTTTGCAACCCTTGCCCATTCCAGAGCACAAATGGGAAAGCATATCCATGGATTTCATCACTGGGCTACCAAAGACGCAAGGGAAGGATTGCATATTTGTAGTGGTGGATAGGTTAACAAAGTTTGCACACTTCTTTGCCATAGCTACCGACTTCAGTGCAGCACAGGTGGCTGAACTATTTTTCAGGGATATTTTCAGGTTGCATGGCCTACCCAAGACCATTGTCGGTGATAGGGATAACAGGTTTATAAGTACTTTCTGGCAAGAGTTATTCAGGTTGGTTGGTACGGCCTTGACCCCTAGCACTAGATATCACCCTCAGACAGATGGACATACAGAGATAGTCAACAAGTGGTTGGAGGGCTGTCTTAGAAACTATGTGGCAGGGCAACAGAAAGCATGGGTCAGATGGTTGCATTTTGGAGAATATTGCTACAACACCACCCAGCATATGTCCATTGGCATGTCACCATTCAGAGATTTGTATAGCTATGATCCCTTATCATTTGTAGAGATTGCATCCAGTGAAATCAGGGCACCGATGGTACAGGATTGGATACAACAGAGCCAAGACATTCTCAAGGAATTGAAGGATCATCTACAGAGGGCACAAAACCAGCAGAAGGTCCAAGCAGACAAGCACAGAGTTGACCAGACTTTTGAGGTTGGCGATTTAGTCTATTTGAGGCTGCAACCATACAGGTCAACTTCCATTAAAAGAAGCGGAGTGGAGAAACTAAAGCCATGTTTCTTTGGACCCAACAGAGTCAGCAGGAGGATAGGGGTCATAGCTTACGAGTTGGAGCTTCCACAGGGAAGCAAAATTCACAACGTTTTTCATGTCTCATGCCTTAAGAAATCCCTCGGTCAACACATCAGGCCTATTGAGGTATTACCCCTCATGGATGAGGAGGGACAACTTGTTTTGATTCCAGAGGAGGTACTAGAAGTCTGAGAGAAGNCCCATTGAGGATGCCACTTGGGAGCAGGAGCACGTGGTAAGAGAAGCAGGTTTGGAATTGCTTGAGGACAAGCAATTTCAAGCAGGGGAGACTGTAATGTCCCCCAGCTCTTAGAGAGGTGATGAGGAGACTCAGTGGCCTGGGCACCCCCACTAGATCATAGTCTCACACTGAGGGGGGAATTCAACGAGGATAAAGTTATATTTTTAAGTTGACTTAAGAAAGGAAAGGGATAAAGGAGTAAAATATAACTCAACAAAAGAATAGAAGATTAACCCTAGGAGTTAACCTAACTCAACAGAGAATTAGAAGGAAAGGTATAAGTAAGAGGTTGGGGCGCACCTATTAGTTATTATGATTTTGGTATATTGTTTGTTATTTCTCTTGAGCATTCAGTTTGGGGGTTTTGTTGTACAAACCCTTGTGAGCAACTCAATGGTGAAATATCCACTCACCTTGTTCCAAAGCTTGGTCTCGGGGATGAAATATTCCTCCACACCATTCTACTCTCATCATATCTCCTTCTAGAGCTTCAGAAGATAACAAGGTCGTACTGTTGGGGAGTTTCCAGCAAGGGCGCACCATACCATCGAGGAGGGTTCGATCTAGTCAATCAGGAGGGGCGTTGGGCATTTCATTAGTTGGGTTTTATTTGCAGGTGCCCCATCATCATTCTAAGGGTTTTCTTGAGGAGTTATCACCACTCAATCTTCAACATCAGCTTGGGACGATTTGGAGGATAGGAGGACATCCCACTTTTCTGTATTTCTCAGATCTAGAGAGATCTACTTGAGATCTGGGTCTGAAACTTATCCCATGGGATTCTCATAGCCTGATCTATATTCTTGGAGAGTTTCACGTCATTTGGAGGTGTATTTATTCAAGGACGAGTTGCCTAGGGTTTCAGCTATTTAGGAGGGCGCAACTCCCTTAGAAGATTCAACAGTTGGAGAGGTTGGCCTTGGACGTTGGGCTTGAAACTTTAGGAGGAGGATCCCACTTCTCTGATCTATTATCTGACTGATTTTTGGCTCATTTGGAGTATTCTTCCATCAGGGTCGAATTATTGAGGGCTTCAGTCTTCACTTGGAGCGTGGCACTCTTCAGCTGGAGGGTTTGGCGTTCAGATCTACTTGGTACTGGTCTTCATTACTTATCCATCCTTTTGAGGCTTCTTTTGTATTGGTGGGAGCATTTTGTAGCATCTCGTATATATTGTTTGTATGGCCATATGAGGTTTATGCCAAATCGTCCATCTTTTGTATTGATCCTGCATTGCTCATAATAAAAAGGTCAGGTCTTTTCTTTTGCTTCTATATGTTGAATGTATTGTGATCTTCATGTGTTGGATGAATCTTGTATGCACTTAATAACTCAATAAACACCTACACATCAACAAATCAGTGGTATTTAGTGATTCAAAGCAAAAACAATTTGGCTTGGGATCATTATAGTTGACATCAAATTCAAGAGACATGATCCACATAAGATAGTGGAGAATCATTTGGGTCAATTTAACATGAAGTGATACATTCACGAGGATTCTCCTTATGATGATATTTTTAGGGGAGTTAGATCCTATGAAAAAGTTCAAAATAGATTCCATACTCTTCCTCCTGACCAACGATCTGGATTCCTCATGTTCCAAAAGCATAGACGAAACAATTTGCCTAAGATCTTACAAGGAGAGTCAAATCCCATGCCTTCTTCATGGGAAGCTAAACCCACAGGATCTAATCCAAGTTGCTCCACTAAGCACAAAGCTAAAGAAATCCTAAAAATTTCAGAAGGGTTATTTCAAGAAATAAAATCATCATTGCTAGGTCTAAATGATCAACAAATATTAGCCTAGTCTGAAGCTTTCATGAATCAGGCATAATCTATTCCTCATTCAACACCAGCTACTCTTGCTGGCACCCCAAATGCAATAGGTCAAGAATATTCGACATCAATTATTTCTCCTATTCCATCATTAACCCCTTTATAGACAAGTTTTGGAGCTCCTAGTTCAGAGCTTATTCACATAGGTGATCTTACTCCTATCTTTCCTGAAGAGATGCCTCCCTCAAGTTTCTTTTTCAGCAAGAAACAAAAAGCTATTGTAAAAAGAGAATCTCACTAAAAGGATGGAGTAATCACTAAAAGGCAAAGATTGGTGTATGATGGGAAAGACCAAGATGATCCTAAGTTTGAAAAAGAAGTTACAAATTCACCAAGGGCTTTTTCCACTGCCAATCAATGGTTAGTGGACAATTTAACCAAACAACTGCAACATAAATGTCTCTTGGTGGAGCAATTGCAGAATGAGATACACAATACAGAACAGACTATCAAAAGCAAGATAAATCAAGAGATCTAACAAATCAAGTTAAATTATCAGCTTCAGATGAAGCAGTTGCAGTATAAACTTGAGTTGATTTACCAGAGTTCACAGACCAGTAAATGTTTGATCACTCAGCGGGACATTTTGATAAAACAGTTGCACGCCAAATTGGCCATAATAGAGAACACAACGGTAGACATCACTGCGTTCAAAGCACAAACATTAGAAATCAATGATTAGCTGGAAGTTGTCCAACAAGAGCGATATCAGAAGGTGGATGCTATTCAAAAATTTTATCAAGCAATAAACCTTTCTTTGGAAAATGTTTATGTTAAGGAAAAAGATGCATGTGCGGCTAGGTCTAAGTTTCAATAATTTACCATCTGGAGGCAAAAATCTAATATCCATGGTCTCGCCCCTTTCTCACATTGAAAGAGAGTGCAGCTGGAAGCAAATGAAGCAACATATACAACGCCAACACATCAAAACAAAACTCAACAATATCTGCATTATGTTATTCCATTCAGATTGTATTCTATTTTTAGAACATATATTGTGGAAAGTCCAACTTCTTTTAGTTAAGAGCATTTTGTATAAATAGATATATTTTAGATCTATTCAAGGATGCTTCTATCCTAATGTAAAAGAGAATTTGCTTTGAATATCAATACAAGTGCAGACAGAGATTCTAAGTTTCGTTCCATTTGAGTTATGTGCTTCCTCTATGTTTCCATCTCTCTGAATTTCTTTCTGTAGTTCTTGAAGAGTGAATGATTACAATTTAGTAACATGTCTACTATGATCATAATATATCAGAAGTTCATTTAGTAACAACTTTTCCTCTATTATTATTGTGAGTAAAACAAGACCTGTGACATGTTTGAATTACTGCATTCTTTATCTCCTTTCAAGGGTGGATCTTCTACTTTTATTCTACTGTAAACAAGGTGAGACTTATCTGTAATTGATACCTGGCTTTATTTTAACAGTTTTTTAAATAATTTCTACATCATTTGACATGATAATTGCGACTCAGATAACGATATACAACCTCTGTACTATCTTATCATAAATTTCATTTAAAGATTATTTCTCAGAAAACTGAAGGTAGAAAAAAGCACTTATAAAAACATTTCATTTAAAATATTTGATGCCTAACATTATTCTTTGATCCTTAGAATCAATCCAAGGAACAACATCTTTTTGGCGTCGTTGCCCGGGAACAAAGAAAGGAAATCATTTTTCCCCTGGGAGAACAACAGAGTTAAATTTTGGTCTTTGATGGTGAAAAAAGATTGAATACATGATAAGGTTCATTTTATATTTCACTTGGCAACTCCACTGTAGGCAAAGCTAGAATTCGGTCGAAAGAATACCAAGAAAAACCCAGACGAAAAGCAGACTACGCCTGTTTCGGATCCTGAAAAATTGTTGAAACCAAAGGGATATCTCAGAAAAACTTCTACATCAACAGGTAAGATATATCAACCTAGAGTTACGCAAGTTAATGTTAATATTCTCGCTGAAGAACTTAGTCTTAAAGAAAAATATAAACAAGTTGATTCTGCAGAAGCATCAATAAGTAAATTTTAAGTTAAACTAGAAACTCCAGAAGTAATTATTCCTGAAATAAAATTTGAGATTGACCAGACCATCCATATTTCATTGATAGATCATTTTACCAGTGAAAATAAAGAATCCATTTCAATCCCTATTATCATTAGTACATAGTCGATTCTTTCTCTTCCCGAAGTAAAAATTTATGTTTCCAAAAACCCTGAAGATTATTTTTTATACTTAGTTTCATCCCCTATTAATTGTCCTATCTATACATCTGGTAAATCTGAGAAACCAAGCTCAAGTTTTATTTTTCCCCTCATCTAGATCTTTCATCTCCTCATGATCATTTCCCTAAACTTCGTTCACACCATCCTGAAGTAGTCAAAAGTTCAGTAGATCGGTCTTTTGAATTTTTTGATAATCTCCTTTTTTAGTCCTCAAATTCCATCTCCTATACTTTCAATGGTCGGTGTTGGAGGTGTTAGTGCTGGAGGTGCCAGAGGTGCAGGGGCTGGTGGACAAGCAAATATACCCTCTCAACCCCCTAGTATCTTTGCCAAGGTCGCTGCTAGATATGCTCCTTTAGTTCTTCCTTCTATCCTGCATGATTTACCTGAAAATTACATGAAGAGCCTCCCTAAATGCACAAGAGAAGGGGATTTAACAGCAACATAACATATAGTCTTTTTTTATTCATTTGCTAATATCCTTGGTGTTGAGCATGAAGATGTTTACATGAGACTGTTAGTACAAAATTTTGAAGGATAGGTAAGAACTTGGTTTAAAGGACTTCCAGTGGACTCTATACCATCATATAATAATCTAGAAACTTCCTTCTTAAGGCAATGGAGTGAAAAAAATACCACTTATATTACTTAACCGAATTGGGAGCCTTGAGAAAGAAAACATATGAATCAGTCCTAGAGTTCATTCAAATATTTAATAAGCTTTATCACAAAATCCCAGTTGAAGTTAAACCTTCTTAACCAGCTGTAAAAGTCACTTTTGCAGGGGCTTTTGATTCTGATTTCTCTCTACTTTTGAGAGAAAGAAGATCAACTACTTTAGTAGGGATGCAAGATAATGATATAGAGATTGAATCCAATATGATGGAATCTGGGAAGTTGAAAACTAAAGTTGAGATGGCAACAAGAGAACCCAAGCGTTTTAAAGAACATGCAGGGCCCTTTGGATCTGGAAAATCTTCAGAGGAAAAAATGAACGAGATGGAAAAATTATTAAAGATTTATCAAACAAAATTTCTAGGATGGAAATGGAAAAAGCCAAACCTGATCCATATGTTAGAAATCAATTCAGAAAAAATCCTAACATAAATCCGTAGATACAACAAAGGAAAATAAAAAACGAGGATCAAAAGATTCAAGCTCCTTTTAAAACTGAGAATCTCATACAAGGTGATGAGGTCCAAGATTATGACAAGTTGGATGAAGATCTAAACAACCTCAATGATGATGATCTTGAGCCTCACCTAACCAAACAGGATTATGAGAAATCCTTGGATATGGAATATTTATTTAATGAGGATGAAAATATCAAGAATTTGGGAGTCTCTACATACAAAGGTCTTGTTGATTCAATAATGGCCGAGCTTCAACATAAAATGAGTTGAGGCCAAGAGAAAAGAATTCAATAAATACTCCACCAAAAAATATTTTATCATGACACAAAGCAAATGAGGCAACAATTGCAAAACCATCAAATGAAACACAAGTTGTTCGAGCAAAGAAGGTTGAAGAGAAAGTAGTACGGACTAAGAAGCGAGAAAATACAGAAGCCGAAGTTTAGACCAGGGAAACTAAAAAACCAATTGGGACTTTCAATTTAGAGAACAAACTTAATATAATTAAAATTCCAATGCCTCTGGTTGAACCTGCTAGAAACCCGATCTATAAAAAACAAATCGCTAAAGAAATAAATTTTTCTGATGCTGAATGTCAAGCTGATGTTATCAATTTGTAGGATGAAAAACCTACAATCATGTTTGGACCACACATTGAAAATATTAAAGATTATGTTGCTCCTTTCTATATTACATTGACTGTGCATGATCATTTACTACACAATTGTATGTTAGACTTGGGAGCTTCACATAACTTGATGCCTAAGATTATCATAGAGAAATTGGGCCTTCAAATTACCAGACCTTACCAAGATCTATACTCTTTTGATTATAGAAAGGTTAAGTGTTTGGGTATGGTTAAAGATTTAGTTGTAAATCTTGCTCAGGTTCCTGTGAAAAGTATTCTTATGGATGTGGTTGTTGTTGACATTCCTTCCAAGTATGGCATGCTTCTATCTAGATCTTAGGGTGCCAAGCTAGGAGGATCGGTTAAACTAGACATGACGTATGCTACAATTCCAATTTTTGGTGGATAGTTTACTCGAATGTATAGAGAAAATAGACTGGATTATACTGTAAGTGACCCTCAAAACCCTAATAACTACCCAGTCTATGTTGTTGATCAAGATCTAGACAATTGTATATTATCCATAGATGATGATTTTGAAGAATGTATAGAAGAAGAAAATAAAAAAATAGAATTTTCAAAGAAAAATATGAATGTTAGAGAAGGGATGTGGAAAATGTTCTTTAATGGTGCTTCATCTTGTGAAGGAGCAGAAGCTGGAGTTTTATTTGTGGCACCAAGTGATGAGTATGTTATTCCTTTATCTTATAGATTACAATGGGATGTTGATTATACCAATAATGTGTGTGAATATGAAGCTTTAGTTTTAGGATTAGAAGCTACAAGAAAACTAAAAATCAAACATTTGATAGTTTATGGTGATGCTAAGCTAATTGTAAAATAAATAAAACAACAATACCAAGCTAAGCATCCGAGATTGAGATCGTATAAAAATTGTTCCAGGGATCTAAAAGATAATTTATTCTCTTCTTTTAACATCCACTCTATTCCTAGAATGAAAAATCAACATGCTAACTCTTTAGCCAAAGTTGTTGTGACTTTCATACCACCTACCATTTTGAAGTTGAAGTATCATATTGAGATGAGACATAGACCTTCGATTCCAAACAATGTTCAACAGTGGCAAGTATTTGAAGATGATGAACACATAAAGCAATTTCTGGAAATGGTAGATGAGTTTTATGAGACCCACATTGATCAAGAAAATCAGAATGATCCTGCCTGGATTATGCAGGAAGGAGAAAACCCAGAAAGGTTCCAAGATAAAATTGCAAATCACCGCATGCTCTTACTTAAAAACAATCAAATTCCCAGAGGTCTGATCCCTCTAGAAAGGTTGTTTGACCATGATGATATACCTTTAAAGTCTACTTTGCGACCTCAACCTGAAGAAGTTGAAGATTTTAATGTAGGAACTAATGAAAATCCCAAGATGGTCAAAATATCAAAATATCTTCCGGCACAAATAAAGAGTAAATATGATGAGTTACTTAAACAATATAAAGATTTTTTTGCATGGTCTTATGAAGATTTGAAAACCTATGATACTTCTATTATTGAGCACAAGATTCCCTTAAAGCATGGTATTAATCCTTTCAAGCAAAAGCTTAGACAGATAAACCCAATTCTTATGCCAATAATAGAAAAGGAGGTTAAAAAACTCCTTGATGAAAAAATCATTGTTCCCCTCAAATACTCTGAATGGGTGGCCAATTTGGTCCCTGTTAGGAAGAAGAATGGTGAAATAAGACTTTGTGTTGATTTTAGGAACCAAAATCGGTCTTCTCTTAAAGATAACTACCCACTTCCAAAAATGGACCATGTTTTAGAGAAGGTAGTAGGGGCTAACATGATTTCTATGATCGATGGTTTCTCAGGATATAATCAAATTGTTGTTCATGAAGACGGTAGAGAAAAGACTGCATTTACTACTCCATGGGGAGCTTTTATGTATGATAAAATGTCTTTTGGTTTAATGAATGCAAGAGCAATGGATATCACATTTGTTGGTGAGAGAGATAAGCTTGTTGTTATTTATCTGGAAGATCTGAGAGTTTTTTCCAATTATGATGCAGAACATTTGGTGCACCTTAGACAAACTTTTGACAAATGCAGAAAATTTGGTTTGTCTCTTAACCCAAAAAAATCACACTTTGCCATGCAAGATGGTAAACTTTTAGGTCATATAGTTTCAAAGGATGGAATTAACGTTGATCTTAAATGAGTTGAGTCTATTGATCTGATTAATATTCCTGGAAATAGAAAAGAGATTCAATCTTTTTTGGGGAAGATCAATTTTTTGAGGAGATTTATTCCTAACTTTGCTGAAATAATCGAATTGATTACATATATGCTAAAAAAGGACAGCAAAGTAAAATGGACTGTAGAAGCCAAAGACTATTTCGAGCGTGTTAAGAAACCCATAGGAGAAGCACCAGTATTGGTAAGTCCTGACTATACAAAAGAATTATTAATCTTCTCCTTTGCTTCTGAACATACTATTGCAGAAGTGCTCCTTCAGAAGAATGAAGAAGGATTCGAACAACCAATATCCTTTTTCAGTAAAAGCCTCATAGATGCAAAGCTAAGATATGATATTCTCGAAAAACAAGCTTATGCGATGGTGAAGGCTCTCAAGGCTTTCCGAACATATGTATTGCACTCAAAAATAATTTCTTATGTACCAACAAATGCAATTAAAGATATCTTGGTTACCAGACAGTGATGGAAGAAGAGGTATATGGTTGGAAAAAAATCAAGAGTTTGATTTAGAATTTAAACCAACCAAACTAGTCAAAGGCCAAGGTCTAGCAAGGCTATTAGCTTAATCAAATTTCAGAGCTCTTGGAATAAATAACTTCGAGTCTCATGATTCTCTTCTAGATATAGAGGAGATTGATGATCAAGCACCTATAATTCAGATTGAAGATAATTTTTCCTCCTCATCTTGGTACAGTGATATTGTTACATATCTCCTTACTCTTCAATGTCCAAATGACACGACTCCTTCTAAAGAAAGAACTTTAAATCTACATGCAATTAAGTATTTCAATATTGATGGCAAGTTATACTGGAAAGAACCTTTGGGTTTCCTGTTATGTTTCCTAATATAATCTGAAACAGAAGGTGTCATTGATGAATTTCATGAAGGATTATGCGAAGGACATCATGCCTGGAGAGCAACAACTTACAAAATTTTAAGGGCAGGATATTATTGGCCGAAATTGTTTACTGATGTAAATGCAAGGGTCAGAGCTTGCAATTCATGCCAACTATTTGCTGGTAAGAAAAATCTTCCTGGCTTACCTTTAATTCCAACAAAAGTTGAAGCTCCTTTCCAACAATGGGGCCTAGACTTCATTGGGGAAATTCATCCACAATCAAGTGCTCAACACAGTTGGATTTTGACCGCTACTGATTATTTTACAAAATGGGTTGAAGCCATTCTAACTCGGAATGATACAGATTCAGTAGTGATAAACTTCTTGGAAGAAAACATCCTAGCAAGATTTGGTTGTCTTAGGAAAATAGTTACTGATAATGTTCATGCTTTTAAATCTATTGCAATGATCAATTTCTGTCAGAAATACAATATTATTTTAGGTCATTCTACAACCTATTATCCTCAGAGAAATGGGTTGGATGAATCATCTAACAAGAGTTTGATGACTATAATCAAGAAGGTTTTGACAAAAAACAAAAAATATTGGCATATACACTTAAAATATGTCTTATGGGCAAACCGAATTGGCACCAAAAAATCTATAGGTATGTCTCCATTCCAATCAGTTTATGGTACTGATGTTATTCTTCCTATTAATATTGCTCTTCCTGTGATGAAACTATGGCAGGATGCAAATGAAGAGCCAAATGATGTTAGAATAAGAATAAATCAAATCATCAAAGTTCAACAAAACAGAGTAGAAGTGGATGATAAGCTCCAAAAATACCAGGATAATATGAAATCCCTTTTTGATAAAAAAGCTAAAGACAGGGAGTTTCTTCCTGGCGATTTAGTTTTAAAATGGGAAACTAGAAAGGAAGATGCATGGAAACATGGGAAATTCGATCATCTCTGGTTCAGAACATTCAAAATTGCAGTTGCCGAGGCAAAAAACTCTCGCTTGAAAATCTTAATGGAGAGATTCCTGAGGCCCCTATCAACAAACGTTATTTAAAACATTTCATGCAGTAGTTACATTTTATATTTCCATTGTATATATCGGATTGGATTGACATTGGTAACTTTAGTTTTCAATTTTTCTTTTCTTTTTGTAAATTATCTAAGTCATTTGATCATTTGTTGTAAATATTTTCAATAAATTTATTATTGTTTGACATCGTTAAAAAGAAAAATAAAAAACACATGTATCACATATCATCTCTATTCTACATGATTATCTGCTATTTTGTATTTCATTCCTTTTGCACAATAGATCTTATTGAACAGGGCATGAGGCTAAATAAAAACTCGACAGTCGTCTTTCAAGCATTTGATTTTTCCAAAAACAGGTGATAAATAAATAATCTGCCTCGCTGAAAATTCAAAAGGAAAATAAGGTATGGGTTCCTACTCTTCTTATAGTTCGAGTAAAATTTAAAAATTCTTTTTGAAATGAATGTGAAGGAAGTTTTTCTCATGATGATATTATCACCTGACCTAAAAATCAGAGACGTATAAAATTATAACTTGAAGTGTCATGTTGATAAATTCTAAATCCATCTCTGAAATGAAAATAAAAATAATAATAAATAAACTCGAAATAAATCTAAATTTAAGACACAAACTTGTGTGGGATTAGGACATTTTTTATTCAGATCCTCTGAATCCTTGATTTGGTTATTCTCACCTCTCCCCAGGTTCTTTCCATTTCAAATTTTCTTTTTCCTTTCTCCTCCTTTTAGTCTTTATAGAAATAAAGAAACTTATCTTGACTTTGAAAATTTAAAAGCATATTTTCAAAACAAGATTAGGCGAAAATATTTATGTTCCTTCTATTTTAATTGAAAAAGTATGTCTAGGCTAATCCTGATAATTTTAGCTCTGCTATTATATTTTAAACTAACTAATTCGTTCAAGGTTGATCCCTGAAAAAAATAAAATTTCCCCCCAAAAAAATCCTATAGGCGAAGGTGTATTGAAAATTGGAAGAAAGTTAGTTTCAGAGTATTCTTAAAATTGTTGACAGATCTTCTTTTCAGTTTAAAGATTTTAAACAGATATCATCCCTTGTATGTTACATACAAATTGATTGCCCCCACTTCAAAATGTTAAAATACAAGATAGATGGTTAAAGGAAATTTATAATTTGATTACCCCCATCTTGTCCAAAAGAGATGCTGAAAGGAAATTTGTATATCGATTGCCCTCATCTTAGCGAAATGCAAAGTTGTTAATTGAAGTGGTGAAAGGAAATTCAATGGGAGAAGTAGATAACTTCACCGGGGTACTGAACATGCTCGTTGGCTGTGAAGAAATATCTATGATATCTATAAGACTGCCATACATATCTATATATCATACTATGTTATCTATTTCTCTTTCCGATGATATTTACATTTTGAACCAACTAAGGATTCCCTTAATAAATATGTTACATTTGCTTAACCTTGAAGCGAACAAAGTTGGCCGGAGTCTGATATTTTAGTTAAAATTATTTTGATTATCTTAAACAATTCCTAAATCAATTTTAAGAAAAGGAATTTTTTAATAGCCTAACTTGAGATTAATCATTAAGTATGTTTTAAAGATTTTGGATTTGGATAAGTTCATTTTTCTATGTATGATTAATTCTTGAATAAAACTAGAAAATGTTTTTCAATAAAGAAATAATGACTCCATTTACCCAATAAAGGCACTTGGTCTATTGTTCTTTCGTGCCTCACAGGGGGCCACAATCCCTAGATGGAGCCAATGTTAGAACACTTGTAATTTTGAACTTTTAATTATTTTGTTTTACCTTTTAGAAATAAAATTTGATAAAAAAAACAAAAAACTTAGGAAATGACCTTTTAAATTTAAAAATAAATTAATTGGTTGTTATATATAAA
Organism: Picea sitchensis; assembly: GCA_010110895.2. Taxonomy (NCBI): domain Eukaryota; kingdom Viridiplantae; phylum Streptophyta; class Pinopsida; order Pinales; family Pinaceae; genus Picea; species Picea sitchensis. Next base: position 3,940 of record SNQJ01S0194200.1, on the reverse strand, counting down.
TAAAGCGCTTACAATAACGCTCGTCGATAAGTTGTACTATTTGATCAAACGGTTCAGGTGATCTCCCAAATATAAAAGTTGCCTAAGTTTTAAAGATAATCTTTAACGGTTACTTTGGAGCTTCGCACTTCAGGTGTGCCAAGGAATCTAAACAAAAAAAACCCTAAAGTCCCAAAATACCGAAGATAGTTCCTCGCAATAATTTCTAAAGGACTTATGCACGAGTCATAGGACTCACGTCATTTAAAAATATTTTCTTGGGCTAACACATGGCACTTATTTTTAACATTTTCGTCAAATGATTCACATGATTTCAAGTGACACATGTCACCTCTCCTTCACGTGTCACCTCTCCTTTCTTGACACGTCATCAATAATGACATCATATCTACCATGTCACTCCGAGAGATTTCCCTTCGGGAGTTTTAAACAAAGATTGATTTTAAAGTGCCGAAGCATTGGATATTACTAAATAATAAAAAGTGTTTCAAAGTGTTAATAAAACAATTAACAACTTTAATTAATCACGATTAAGTGTTAATTAATAACTTCACAGTTCCGGGCTTCGGGAGATAAATCTTGTGCTATATTCAAAACTTCTGAATTCCGAACTTCAGAAATACTTAAGGTTAATACAACGTTTTAAAACATGATTAATTAAAACATAAAAATGATTAATTAGAGATTAACTTCTCCGACAATTTAGCATTCAAAAGATTTCTATCCCATCACATCCAAAACCTCTGAACGCCGAACCGTCGAAGTATTAATGACATTTATGATTGACTAAGGTTAATGATTTCAATAAAGATTATGAATCACCAGGTAATAAATTCCATTAAATTTTTAATAAATTCTTCGTCAATAGATCTATACGAAGATCCATAGACTTTATGAATAAAACATTTCAAATTTCAAAGTCATTTTACCATTTGCGATTATCAATTTTTCATTCAGTGAAGATCTTAACGACTTCTCTTGTTACATGCAGGATAATTTTATTTTCTTAAGTTACATGTCTGCATATATTATGGATGCAATTTGTTTCATGACCCTATTGCCCCTGATGAGCTGGAGTTGGACCCCGACTAGTTCCGAACCACTACATTTTTACCACTCCAATTTATGGGAAGAAAATGCTAGAGATTTCTTTTATGAAATTTGTCATGGCGTAGTGGTACCTTTTCACATAGCTATCTATGGCCACCCACCACCTAGGATTTCGGAAAATATTATGGGGAACTTAGGCACACTTGCAGACTGGTTCATTGAGGAGAATTTCTCCTACATTAGAGTATTTGGTTGTTCCTTCCCTCCTCATTCCATTCCACAACTTTTACCCGACAGGATGGTGTGCAGAGAAGTGGCATACCAAACAGTAGCAGGAGGTATCACCAAAGATTTGAAAGCAGCTTAGAAAAAGGTATGATTGACTTTCCCCATTCAAGTTGGTATGTTCACATTGTTGGATTTTGGTCATTTCAAAGTTGAGGCTGTAGCCCTGGAAGATGTCAAATTAGTTGACATTGAATTCAAGAGACATGATCCACATAAGATAGTGGAGAATCATTTGGGTCAATTTAACATGAAGCGATACATTCACAAGGATTCTCCTTATGATGAGATGTTCAGGGGAGTTAGATCCTATGAAGAAGTTCAAAACATATTCCATACTCTTCCTCCTGACCAATAGGCTGGTTTCCTCAACTTCCAAAAGCATAGACAAAATAGTTTTCCTAAGATCTTACAAGGAGATTCAAATCCCATACCTTCTTCATCGGAAGCTAAACCCACAGGATCTGAGCCAAGTTGCTCCACTAAGCACAAAGCTGAAGAAGCCCCAAAAAGTTCAGAAGGGTTATTTCAAGAAATAAAATCATCATTGCTAGGTCTAAATGATTAGAAAATATTAGCCCAGTTTGAAGATTTCATGAATCAGGCACAAGCTATTCCTCATTCAACACCAGCTACTCCTGCTGGCACTCCAAATACAACAGGTCAAGAATATTCCACAACAATTGTTTCTCCTATTCCATCATTAACCCCTTTACAAACAATTTTTGGATCTCCTAGTTCAGAGCTCATTCATGTAGGTGATCTTACTCCTATCTTGCCTGAAGAGATGCCTCCCTCAAGTTTTTTTTTCAGCAAGAAATGAAAATCTATTGTAAAAAGAAAATCTCACCAAAAGGAGGGGGTAATCACTAAAAGGCAAAGATTGGTGTATGATGGGAAAGACCAATATGATCCTAAGTTTGCAAAAGAAGTTGCAGATTCACTAGAGGATTTTTCCATTGCCAATCAATGGTCAGTGGAAAATTTAACCAAACAACTGCAACATAAATGTCTCTTGGTGGAGCAATTGCAGAATGAGATACGCAGTACAAAACAAACTATCATAAGCAGGATAAATCAAGACATCGAACAAATCAAGGTAAATTATTAGCTTCAGATGAAGAAGTTGTAGGATAAACTCGAGTTGATTTACTAGAGTTCACGGACCAGTAAAGGTTTGATCACTCATCGGGACATTTTGATAGAAAAACTACAGGACAAATTGGCCCTAATAGAGAACACAATGGTAGACATCATTGCATTCAAAGCAAAAGCATCAGAAATCAATGAGAAGTTGGAAGTTGTCCAACAAGAGCTATATCAGAGGGTGGATGCTATTCAAAACTGCTATCAGGCAATAAACCTTTATCTGCAAAATGTTTATGTCAAGGAAAAAGATGCATGTGCGGCTAGGTCTAAGTTTTAGGAATTTATCATCTGGAGGGAGAAAGCTAATATCCCTGGTCTTTCCCCTTTCTCACATTATGAACAAGTAAAGGGTGAAATGGCCCTGAAAGTCTGGGAAAAAAATTTGGAAGAAGGCAAGAAACTTATCAAAGATGAAAAGGAGGCCTATCTGGAGGCATTATCTTCTATAAATAAAAAACAAACTTAATTTGAAGGAAATAATATCTCAGAGGCATTGGGGAAGATTGGAATAGAAATGAACCAAGAAAGTTCCTGAGAGAACAAGGAAAATATTCAGTCGGCCATCCAACAGATGAACCAGATTGATTTACTCAAAATCAATGAGTTGTTGGTGAATCCAAGTTTACAGTATCAGATCACAATCCAAGAAGTAAAAAATATCCAGAAGAAGCTGCCACAAGTACAAAGGAAGATGTTTTCCTTTGAATTGAATGAGAAGATTGAGCCTTCAATATTCATGGTAGAATTGATGGACACCCAATTCAATGAACAGAGGAAAGCGAGTGCAGTTGTGAGCAAATGAAGGAACATATACAACACCAACATAACAAAACAAAACTCAGCAATATCTGCATTTTGTTATTCCATTCGGATTGTATTCTATTTTTAGAACAAATATTGTGGAAAGTCCAACTACTTTTAGTTGAGATCATTTTGTATAAATAGATAGATTTTAGATCTATTCAAGGCTACTTCTAGCCTAATGTAAAAGAGAAAACTTTTTGAATATCAATACAAGTGTAGACATGGATTCTAAGTTCCGTTCCATTTGAGTTATGTGCTTCCTCTGTGTTTCCATCTCTCTAAATGTTTTTCTGTAGTTATTGAAGAGTGAATGATTAAAATTTAGTAACACGTCTATTGTGATCATAATATATCATAATTTCATTCAGTAACAACTTTTCCTTTGTTATTACTGTGAGTAAAACAAGACCTGTGACCTGTTTGAATTACTGCATTCTTTATCTCCTTTCAAAGGTGCATCTTCTACTTTTCTTCTATTGCAAACAAGGTGAGACTTATCTGTAATTGATATCTGGCTTTGTTTTAATAGTTTTGTACATCATTTGACATTATAATTGTGACTCAGATAACGAGATACAACCTCTGTATTGTCTTATCATAAATTTCATTTAAAGATTATTTCTTAGAAAAATGAAGGTAGAAAAAAGCACTT
>SNQJ01S0194199.1:0-17668 GCA_010110895.2 Picea sitchensis | reverse complement strand
CTCCTACCACGTACCACTTACCATTTTCTGACATACCCCCCCATCTCCTCATGACATCATTTTCCATTATTTTCCCCTAAGGGTCACTTCTCATTACTCTGTCAGTTCATTCCCCCTGTTCACCCGTTACAAGTCCCTTCACCATGGTCAGTTCCCAATCAACACCCTCCATGTCACCTGGTCGTATTCATCATTCATTGTTACCTGCCATCTCACACTCCAAAAAAACCGTTGGCCATTTATCATAGGATAACTTATCCATTAGCCTGTTGATATGTCCCCTGCACCCAACGGGTATCCGTTTGCTCAAAACTACTCTTTTCTTTCATTCTCCCATTGCTTACTTTGTCCCCGCACCAGAGATTTTATCCTGTTTTTATCTTCGTTTCAGTCAGCCATCCCAAACCACAGTCATCTCGACTAATGCTTTGTTTGAATTGCAGGTATTTTCACAGTGATGGCGCCAAAATCCAAGAAAGCAGAAGCCGAGGAAAATCCTTTCCTCCCGCCTCCTGTTGATCTCAACAGGATCCATTTGGCCAACAAAGATCATTTAATCGCAAACACCAGATGCGAATTTGACTTTACGTATTTGCAGTCATGGCTTAAAGACACTTTCTTAGATCAAAGCGATGAAATTGGGCTCTGGGAGTCAACCTTCCTCTGTATCTTTTCCCCCAGGTTCACCATTTCCCTGAATTTTCCCTCAAATTCCAAGCTCATTACCTCCCCGATCATAGAGACATAGTATCTTCATCAGGAGAAACTTTGTTCTTCATCACACCATAGGCCATTGATCAGATGATGCAGATACCCGGAACTGAATCTGCCTCCCCTTTTAATCTTGAAGTCATAACGAATTTGTACCAGAAACTATCTTTCCCTCAGAGAGCCCAGATTTTCGAGATTTTCCTCCCACGGGCTGCCCAACTCCCCAAGACAAATCCCCCATATCCTTCCTCCCTGTTCTCAAAGAATGGAAACCAAGTCATTTCATCAATCTGTGCTCTACTCAGTTATTTTTCAGACCAATGGGTGGATGAACCCATATTGGGTTTTTTGTCCATTTTCTCCACAGAAGAAAGACCTACCATTCAGTTCGACTACAACACTTTCCTGGCGGACAGTATTCACGAGCATTTTTCAAATTTCGCCACAGAGGGCATGTTCTGGTATTCCTCAATACTGGCCTACATGTTCACTTTCTTTCAAGTGGACAGGTTCTCCTTTTCAATGCAGAAAATGGACAAAGACGGGAGGCCGAAGGCGGTAACAACTTGGAATCCGTTACTCAGACAAAATTCCACAGAGTTCAGTTTCAAACAGTTTATTGAGCATTTTTACCACCCAGTGGTGAGCATGCTCAGTGGCAGACCTGAACCAATAATAAATGAGGAGATTCAGAGGATCTTACACCTCTCAGACCTTGCAAAAACTGGAGATTGGTATCTTTACCAAAACCACACCGAGATCAGAGTATATGGATGCGAGTTAGCTCCATACAAACTTCCCAAGTATCTGCTCGTAAGGATATTTTCCCTGGAGTACATAAGGCAAATGATTAACTCCGATGACATACATTTTGTGTCTCTTAAAAAGAAACAACAACTTAGAATTAAAGGGCAAATAGAGTCTTTCATCTGTAATACCCGAGGCGCCGAGGAGGAAGCAGACAGACTGTTGAAAGAAATGAAGTTTCATGTTATTTTCATATGGCACTATGATCCGTGCGGGATAATTTCTGAGAGGAGGATTAAAAACAAAAATGTTCCATATGTTCATACACCCAAGCCTTAGATAGAGAAGTTCGCAAATCAAACAGAATGGGAGTTGAACACTCTGGTAGAGATAGAACAGCAGGACCCTTCAGTCACCATCTCACAGACAACTACACCACAGGTTCCCAAAGAGAAAAGATTCAGGAAGGATACTTCACCTTCCCTCAACGAAGTCTCGGCTGAATATTTCCAATTACACACCAAAAGGCCAAAAGCCAGTCATGCATCTGACACGGCTGGTGAAAAAGAAATCCAATTCACTACAAGTATGAAAGATGATCAGTCACTTCTTAGCACAAGCAGCAAACAGATCGTGTCTACAGTTTCATCTAAGAAGCCTACAGATACTCCACTAGTTGACCAGCCAAGTAAAGTTGGACCAAAGTTGAGTATTTTTTAGAAATATGACCTGATCAAAAGAAAAATCAGACGCTGAGCAACAGTACTTATGCTCAGTTTTGGAAACAAACATCAATCGAACAACACAAACTGTTGTCTGCATTCGATACAGAGAAGGGTAGAATGCACATGGCTTTTCTGCAGGCACGGGTGTTGGACCTGAAAGCAATCACTGATTACAAAAGAGCAACATTCGAGTTTTATACTAGAGATGTGCATCCCGCTGATCAGATGGATCTGCACAAGTAAACTGGAGAAATGATTTTCTCCACATTGGCAAATTCTTCTACTGTGGCTGCTAAGTTACAGATATCTCTGAGCAATGTTCAGACACATCTGAAATTAGAAAAGATATCATCCTTTGCAAAGGATAACAGAATTAAGACGTTGGAAGAATTGGTCATCAAGATCGGGTATGACCCTTCGAATGTGAAAGCAGTCGAGGAGATGTTAAAAAGGAAAAATGTCAATATAGCATCTCTGAGGAAATAGTTGAAACTGCCACCAACGGAAGATGCACAGGAAAAGGAGATAGCTGAGGCAGAAGGGGAAAAGGATGAGATGCTCAAGTTGATCATGGAGCAGAATGCACAGTTGAAAGATATGGAAGCATAAATGGAAATTTTACTGAAAGAGAAGGAACAATCAAAGCCTATGGAAGGCATTCCATTGAGAACAGTTCCACTTATAGGAGTAAGCACAACATCTGCAGTGGGAATCCCCTCTGCATAAATTCCCTCAGCAACTCCACTAACTACTCTGGAGAAGACAGTAGAATTGGCAAAATCCATGGAGGAGATGAACTTGCAAGAGACAGAGATTGGCAGACTAAAAAGGAGGTTGAGAACCTTCAGGAACTCAAGTCTTCTTACCAAACCAGTTACTCCATGGAGAAACAAACATCAGACAAGCTTAAACAATAATTGCAACAGCTTCAAAAGAAAACAGTGGCAGGCAAAACACTTGTTGAGGCCAAGGAAAGTGTCTGGTTGGATATTTCCAAATCTATAAATGAAATATGGCCTATGATACAAATCATGTTCGAGCAAAACGAACTGGTGCAAAGAAGCAAGCAGACTATTGAGAGAATAAGAGGAGAATTGGGAGAGATGCCCACAGAAGCCACTGAGATCATTAAATTTCTGAATTAAAAAACCAAAGAAGAGTTAGAGGAGTTGAAGATTGAAGATAGGACGGAAACCATCCTCGCGGTCAAGAGGGTTCTGACCAAAAGAGGACTAATGCTACAGCTGGAGGAAAAGGTCCAGATTATGGACACAGGAGTGCAAATATTTTTCAACAAAATTGAAGCTCTGAAGAAGAAAGGCCTCCCTGGCTTAAAGGTCATAAATGACAAGTTAATGACACACTCTTATTATAAAAGGAAGCTAGCCACAGTGGCCAAAAACAACTCGAAGTTCTCGGGAATACAGGGCAGTATAACGGGCAAGGCGTTCTTAGAAACTTTGCAGTCAAACATCAACATATAGCACGAGATCCAGTATATTTTCATCGTCAAGCCAACTTTTTCCAAGTATACAGAGATGGAAGAAATATACCGAAGACTACTCAAAGTCACCATTCCCAGTCACCTTTGATGGGAAGAGCTATGCAATCTGATCGAGTAAGAGCTAAGGTGTCCAAGCCCAGTCAACAATCCAATCAGACGAAGTCGTGCAGAGGACTCACCAACGGTTTACCCCAGAAATCAGCATGAAGATTTCAACACATCATCAAACAGTTCTTGAATTTTTGTATCTTGTTGAGTTAGTTAGCTAAATTTAGAACTGCCACATCCTGATCTTTAATGATAGGATCGTATGTAATTTTTTATTATAAATACTTCAAACTTTGAAGTATCGAGGGTTGATCTTTACGCCCTGTAAGCCATAAATACTGTAATTATTTATCAGAAGATCTTCCAGTAATACAAAGGGATGTTTCACAGGATTCTCGCATGTTATTCATTGGTGATGTTTACTTTTCTATGTTAAATGTTTCTCTCACTTAGTTGTCATATTGTTTTCTAATCTAATCTTTTAAAAGTAGTGCATGTTGCAGGATTTATCTTTATATACCCTATTTCTGACTCTGAAAGATCTTAATGTTTATCTTTCTGATATTACAGTGAAGAAATTCTTAAATGCTTCTTTACTTTAATAGATAGTCTCATCTTTTCTGTTATCCATCACTTTACTGCTAAAGAATCCAATGAATGCATTATCTTTCCCTGTGAAAAGAATCTTTTAATTTTTGTTTAGATCTCTAACTTTATAATACAGACCCCATAGCCCAATGGAGGCGTAAAAACCTTCTCAACCAACTTAACAAAAACAAAAACAAACCATTCAATCTTATTTTATTTAACTAGCCTAATATCTCAACGTTAAAACATATCTAAATCATATAGAGAGATCCCTCTCTGAAGCTGGTAGGGCTAGATTCCAGTTTCGAAGTGGTTGGATAAAGTTACCTCTGGAAAATTTCTTCTACTCTAACAACCTCTGGGAATGTACAGAGCGATAACAACCACAATGTACACTAGGGGCATCCATGCTTCTAAGAACTTGGCTCAGTCCCTTTCCCTGTATAGTCGACAGATAAGAGCCATCAAGTAGATGTATGGCTCCCTCAGGTTGTTCATTGTCCCATACCAACCATTGCTCCGGTTTGTAAATTTATTTTCCTCCTTCCACCATAAGTCCATCAACTGGTTGGTGTTGTGGAATTCATAGAACTTCACCATGAATTTTGTGTTCAACCTCTCCTCTGAGTCCCTGAGCTTGTAATAATTTTGAACTTCTATCGAGAGAAAAACTTCGGCACACTCGCCATTCTCATCGTTTGTGTGCGTCTGTGTGATCAATTAACCAACTCAGGGTCTTGATGCATGGGAAAACTGGAGCTCGCCAGGCTACCATGTGCAAGCATGACCACCAAATGTTAGGGAAAACTTGGTTGTCTAGCGCCCTTACATCTGGGTCGTTGTGTGGGATAAATTCAAGGTAATCCTCCTGATTGATTCTGTTGAATAGATCTCCCCATTGTGGGAGCATTATTTTGGATCCAGTGGTCGCTTATGTATCGTCGAAGACCAGAGGTTGAATGAATGCTTTCTTCTTCGAGGTTTTATTGACCGGCTCCACCCTGGGAGTGTATTCCAACTTCCTCACAGTACCAGGAGAACAACCCTCACCAATTTATGCCTCCTTTATCTTAGAGCGCCTGGTCGTTGGCTTTCTTGGAGGCATTTTTTCCTTTATTGCTAGCTTAACCTGGTTTTGATGGTCTAAGAATCAACGCAGTCTTGAGACGCTCGCTTCGCTTATTTGGATGCTTTGGAAATCGAAACTTGTGTGCAAAATAGAAGTGTTTGAATTTGTTTTCGTGATTTAAACAGAGATGAACTTACCTTGTCGCATCAACTATTCAATTCGGGATATGAGTGTGGTTCTACAAAATATGCCGCCAGATCTTCATTATGTTTAAAATTAAATTCGATCGTAGGTCAGTGGCGTGGGCACGGGATATAACGTGGTCTATCGGCGATTTCAAATTCTCGTTGTTCCATCGACACATGGGGTAAAAATGTATGTGGGGAAAAACATTAACTGGCATATTTAATGATAGAATACGATTGTATCTCGTGCTGAAAACATCCCATTGTTTCGCTAATATAACTAGTGGATCGAGAGTCGGGGTTTCTCTTTAAACTGTGTTCATTGATATCTCTTGGAAAAATTGATCTAGGTGGATATCGGCGGCCAGCCACCTTTTCCAACTGGCTCAAAATAGTTTTCTGGCAATTTTGGCAATTTACTATTTTTAGCAGTTTTAACTTCCGAGGCCATTTTGAGGGCCTAAATGAAGGTTTTTCGAGATCAAGCTTCTCAATGATATATAAAGGTATGATTTATCCCCCAAAATGAATCTCCTTGACGATACCTTTCCAACGGGATATCATACGCCTAAAACGAAGATCGTATGCAAAAGTTACACCCCAGGGAAGTTGATGTACTAACTTACCCAGACGGGGCCCACATGACTTTTGGCACTTCATCTCCTAGGGTTAGGTTTTTGGATGTCTAGGGTTTTTTGCATTCCTATTTATTGTAAAAATGCCTTCAGATCCTCATTGTGATAATCTCCTGGCGAATGAGTGCAGTCGTCACATCTCTTCTCAGAGAAAAGCCACCACCATTCCAGCAAGCTTGTTTCTGCTGCATTTTACAATTTCAACTTATTTACTTATTGAATAGAAAACCAATTTTACTGTATCTCTATTATTTTGTGTTAAGCACCTATTAATAATCTATAGTCATTTCGTTATGCTCATGAAATCTGGATCAAAAATCTCCGACGCTGATCCATCTTGTCGTACATAGCTTATGTGGAAACGCTAACTCGAAAGTGTGACTAGGACACAAGGAACCTTAAGGTGACTCGAGACGGAACTAGACCATACGAAATCCCTATGTGACAAAGACACATGGCAATTGAAACCGACGTCTTCATTTAATCATGTAATTTGGAAAAGGGGATTTTTCCTTAGCTAATCATTCTAACAACAAATCCTACCCCGACGATGCCGAAAAGTATCAAGGATCGAAGATCGACGATAAGCTTAACCAAGCGCTCCCAGATTAATGCCCTTGAAAATTGTCGATGTCAAAAGTGCATTGGGGATCAACGATCGATGATGTTTTCAATGCGAATATTTTCAATGATTTAACCCTTTGAGATTTCACCGACCCCAAACAAGCGCATCCATCATTGGCTATCAGAGGTTTGTCATGGATCTTGTCAATATTTACCCCTCTCGTATTTCGTCGACGCCGATGGGGATCGAATATATCCTAAATATTTGTGGCGAATAACTAACGCAAACTTACTCCTCCTTTTACCGATGTCGATGGTGCATCGACGATCGGCAATTAGTGTTACTATGTGTCTATTTTACCTGCTTGGATTTTGCCGACACCGAACACAAGCACGTTAGTCACAATGTTAGCTGCAGATTCTTAGTTAGAATGCCAAGTTCTTTTAGACACAAGGTTTCATTTAACAAGTTCAAACAAATCTGATTTGATCAATAAGAGTCATGAAAACAAAATAGACCATCCCTCCATAGTAAACTTAATTCAGATAGTAAAACAAAAGAAAACAAGTGGTTCCCAAAAGTGACAGAATCATAAAGCTTGTAGGGTGTGTTGAGCGCTCAACAAGTTGCAGAAATGAAGAGTCTGCAGTTGGAAGAAAATATAGTGCTGGTAGAAAAGATTGCAAGCCAGGCTCAGTTGGAGCCTCTGTGAGAAAAGGATGAATAGTTGGTCATGGAGATCGACACACCAAAATCAAGGGTAGAGCAGATAGGCTTGGAGAGGGGAGAAATATTGAAACCTCCAGTCACTGCACGGATGGTAGAATCCATGGTAGAGAAGAGCAATGAGGATCAGGATAAATGCCAGCAAGCAACACATATGTATGAAGCACTGGAACAGGCAGTGAAATATGCAGGAATCAGTGAGTGACTTGGGACGAGTCACAATGTCAGTGTTGGGGGCCTGTTGGCGTAGGCCAATTTTGGAATAAAATCAAGGCAACGCCAAAAAATGGGGAGCGCACAGGAAATAGAGGAAAAGAAGCTCTGGAAATAGAGGAAAACTAGTGTCGAGGAAAAGAAGTTACAAAGTGGACAAACTACTATGGAGTAGTTGGAAAGTGGACAAGCATCGACTTGGAGAACGGTTGGATCATGGACCAATCGAGATTGAGTCAGTAGAAAGTGGACAAACCTAATCCTCTTAGGGTTAGGGTTTTCTTAAGGGCGTTGTCCCATGTTTTGTATAAATAGAATGTATTAGGACTGTGGAAGGAGTTAGTGAGTTAGTAATTTTTTAGGCAGTTGGATGGTATGTTGGTTAGAAGTTCCCAGTTTTGTGAGGACTATTACCTATCCCCGGTTTTGTGAGGACTATTGTGAGGATTTTGCATGAAGAATAATAAAGAGATGAAGCGACTCATCTTTGTGGACGTAGCCCCAGGAGGGGGTGAACCACAATATATATGGGTTATGTGTGTAGGTGTGCAGTCTTTTTGATGATATTTTCTTTAATGAGTTTATGTTGAACAGGTTTAATGATAAAAGAATGAATATTGTGCACTAAGGATAAACCAATGAACTCTGTAGAACAACTCTAATGGATGAATGTCATTGTTAGTATGTAGATCTAAATATTATATTACAGTAAATCAATAGATGTCATTTAGTATATGTTGTTATAATGGTTCCTGAAGTCTGTTGGGCAGTTGAGTCATTGGTCCGAGCTAAGGTCTTGCTAGGGCTAGTTTAATAAATGAGGGTTCAAGAGATAGTTGTTGAGTAGATCTAATGGACTTAAGAGAGAAACACATCCCATCCCATGGTTGCAGACATCTGAGTCATGCAGCCACCCATTGAATCCATCTCAGGTGAGACTGCGCCATGCACTTTGTGTGGTGTGTTTCCTTCTGGTATCTAGAATGGCCGATGGTCGAAGGGTTATTGGTAATCCTATAGTTAGAACCTGGGTGAGCTCATAGTAGCCAACAATATTAATCTCAATGATTTTTATTTTCTTTACCAATTGTATACCCATATACATAATGTATTCTTCTGCTTTGTTATTGATAGTGGCTCCTAGATTTCAAGAATGCTCCATTAATTGATTTCCTCTAGGGTCGAAAAACGCAATTAAAAAAACTATTTTGTTAAAGAAAAATAAAATTAATTAAAAAATTGTGCATAATAGACTCTTCCAATTATCTTTGCTTCATATTTTAGATTCAATAACATGCTCATATTTCTAGTAGCTACTAAACTTCAAGCTTTTAAGATTTAGAGTACTTTACAATGCCTTTTAGAACTTTGAAAGCTTCGGGCTTTCAAAGATATTGAAAAAAAAATCCAAAATCCATCATCTTAAAGTTTACTAGTCGATGAACATGTTATAAAATCTAAAATAGGAAAAAAATGATATTTGAAAATCCAAACGATGGTTGATTTGATTATTGAGCAAGATGATTAAAATGCTTATTTTACTAATTTAATTTTACTCTATATAATAAGTGAAACATTATTTACTTTGAGCTTGCATAAATCGAACATCTTTAAAGGTTAAATAATATGATGGATAATTTTATAGAAGTTTTATACTATTAAGTAGGATTAACACATTATGTAATTATGAATAAATATTTTATGATTGTGTGGAAGTGTCTTCACTTATTAAAAAAAATCACGCCCACACACTAAATATGTATAACCCTAATCTTCCCCTTTCAAGTTAATGTTCACAATAGCTCGCAATGGGTAGAGATATGCCACATGTGCACATGGAATATGATATAAAGCATATACAAGACAATGCAAAAAGAAAAATGAAAAATCAAGATATGCATGATAAGTAGAAAATGACGAGATAGGGGACAAACAACTCCAACCACTATGAAATCAAAACAATAGCTAAAGTATGAACGAGATGTATGCCAATCTAACTACCACGTGTGAAAGAAATAACAACTAGAATACAAAACATAAAATGTAAGTAAGTCTTATCACTACAAAAATAAAATTGCAATTAGACTATGAAAGTAGATGCAAAAATGGAAAATATAGGAGTAGGCTAAGTGATTAATATTGAGAGTTACCTAAGTGTGAGCGATGTAATATAAGAGCTTGTCTTTAGGCATGCCATGTGAGAGAAGAGAACCCACTTGGGCACGTTAGCAAGCTAGACATGAGTAATGTAAAGGAAAGGAAATTATGTAAATAAAATGTGGAAAAGGGAGAAGAGAAGAGTTAGAAACATCATACTTGTTCTTACTTGTGGATGATGATGTGGGAGACTGCTAAGGCATTTGAAAGATTAAAGGATGGTAATGTCGATGATAAAGCGAGCCATGTATCTGCAAAAAAAAGGTTAGTACCCTGGCTTGCACAAGGAAGGGATGGTGACACAAGCTCTCAAAGAGGGACTAGCAAGGTGACGATGAGGAGAGAAGAAGGAAGGAGAAAAAAACACTAGGGCCTAACTAATGAAGGTAGGAGATGAGAAATGACATCGATGGTGAGGCAACATGAAATATAGTGCTAGGTGAAAATTCTAGCTTACAGGTAATGATGGCGTACGAGGTGGTGACAATGGCGAGATGACATTAGTGAAGGAAAGGAACAATGATGATAGAAGGACACCATTAAAGGTGGCGACAATGATGAGGTGACATCAATAAGGCACAAGGTACTGGTGACATTGGAAAGGCACCATTGAAGGCATCAACGATGGTGAAGTGACATCAACAAAGACACATAATGATGACACTGTAAAGGAACCATCAAAGGCATGAGGAGACAACATGGACATAGGGCTAGCAAAGTCACGTGAAGTTTCAATGTTGATGAAGCATTATTGAAGGAAAGAAGTGGGAGGCAAGAAGAAGGGGAAACTGGAAAAATCGAAGTGGCTTTGCAATTGCAAGCTACAAAACATGACAACCAAAGTCAACAACTTAGGGAGAAGACCGAAAGGAAAAGGGAAGTGATGATTGGTCCCAACTAGGTAGGAGTTACCTTACATAAAATCCTACCTAAAGTAGCAACCTAGAGGGAACTAATTAATTGCAAAGTGACCAAGAGAGGAAAGGAGAGGATTTCCTTGAGCATCGGGAGAATAAGTGAAATAGGAGAAGAAGTGAAAGGAGAGAAGCGGGAAGCGGGGAAAAGGAAGAGGATAGGAGAGGGAGGATTTCCTCAAGTAAGTTGAGATATAGAAGAAGAGATGAAATAATGGTCAAGTGACCCAAAAATCCTCAAGTAAGTTGAGATATAGAAGAAGAGATGAAATAATGGTCAAGTGACCCAAAAAGAGTCATTGGATGGCCAAGAAGTGGGTTGCATTGCCTCAAGAAGAAGAAGAAATGGCAATGCCTTCTTGAGAGAGGAAAGGAAAGAAGAAGGGGCAGTTGCTCTGAGCTAGAGAGGAGGCTCAGGACTAAGGAGGAAAAAGGTAGGTGAAAGAAGGGTCCCTTCCAGACAAGGATATTCCAAGGAAAACAACCTCCAAGGAAGAGGGTCACTAGGTGAGCAAGGAACAAAAGAAGGATGAGGCATTAAGGGAATATGGGAAGCCAACCACTAATCATAGTTAAAGTAGACTAAAAATGATCAAGTCTTTATATTTTGGATGGTTATGTCAACATAACCTATGAAATAGGACAAAGTCTCAAAAGAGTTGAGAGGCACATCACCCTAAGCTTGGGTTGGTAAGTGGCCCAAACATCATTAATTCGTACCTGGAATCGAATTGAAGAGGGATAGTCTCAAGTTTAGATGAATTAACGTGTCTTAGATGTTAGTTTGTAGCTCAGAAGGTGTCTCAGCTAAGCCTATGTGTCCTAGTCTAGTTGATGGACACATTAAAATACCTAGATCAACTTTATTTATTTTTTCCTAAGTCTAACTTAGGAATTTGATTTTTTTTTTTGTTTTGAGTATTGTGTGAGGACTAGGCTAGTGGGGCGCACCACTTGAGTGTTGAGTGGGTTCCAGCCATGAAGGGAGCCTCAATATGAGCCATTGAAGGCTATGTTGGGCACACATCTCAAGGCATAAAGGATGTTGAAGGAAAGATAAATTGAGGAGCTAAGGGTGAGAAGGACAAACACAACTCTCATTGAGCAAGAGAGTTGAAGGAGGACGCTTGACTGAGAAATAGGGAAAGTGTAGGGGCTTTGGCTAAGGTGATTTTGCAAGTGAAACAACAAGCACCACAACATCAAGATGAGAGGTAGAGGGTAGGCCGTACATGTTATTGGGTAAATCGGTAGATGCAGACATGAACTAATCCCCCTAGATCCACCTGGATCTAGAACAAAATGAGACGGAACAAGATACTTTCCCTAAGTTGTGATCATTAATTTTACTACCAAAGGAGGAATAGATAACATACCTTATGAATCGCTTCCTTATACCTTTGTTGTCCCTACTTCACTCCAGTGCTCTTGTGGAATCAGATCTGTGATAACACAAACCAACCAACATGAAAGCAGCAACAGTAGAATTCAATGGCAACCTAAACATCTGATCAAGGAATCATGTAATAAAATACTAATCATTTTATGGGAAAGAGACATGCCATCGTATTATATTAATGAAAAGTAGAATATACAACCGAATTGTCTTGATGTTGCAAGTTCCCTTTTAGTGGTCCTTTGTTCCAACACACACATACACTTGCTCTGAAATTTGCATGAAGATAATCCACAAAAGCTTGATAGACAAATGGAGGCCTCAAGCATCACTAGGAACAAGATTCTTCACACAGTCTTCGGCCTATTCTTTCATCAATTCTTTTCTTAATCTTTCTTAACCTTTTCCATGAGAAGCCCATGATTATATAAGAGAAGGTGAAGTGGTTAAAGGGATGAGGATGATCCCACCAAATTAGAGAAACCAGTAGGATCACAACCATACGAACACCACCTCACATTCTAGAAGATTCCCCTTCTAGAAACTTCATGAAACCTCTTTCCTCTTTTATCTTTGGAATGTCGCCGCACCCTGCGGAAATCCCGCGGGCCAGCTATAGAGTAGCCTATAGAAATCATATATTTTTGCACTATGTAATATATGCAGCCTGCGGACCCTTTCTAAAAAGAAGCCTTGTAGAGGATAAAAGAATTTTATTTTCTCAGACAAAAAGTCATGTTGGGAGCCTAAACACATGTTTGTGAAATCATCATTAAGGTGACCAAAATAATGTGTAATAGTACACATCAGAAAGAGGGTCATACAGGTCGTACGACACACCAACAACAAGGGTCAAATTTACTCAGGCCATACAGGCCGATCCTGAGGTTGTCTGGGACGATTTGTACATGCCATACTCTTGGGTTGAGCTAGGTCCAAGTCTGTTGGGCGAGTCTAGTTGGGTCGTACAACACATGTGGTTGGGTTGTACAACTACCAGAGGAAGAAAAATTCCCATAAGAAATTTTCTGGTGTATTTGTTGTTGTAAATCGATTTCTCATAAGCCAATAAAGCCCCTCCTTTATTGGTTTTCCCCATACTGGGGTTTCCAAGGTATTTTTGGTGTTGTCTATTTTATGTTATTGGTTATCTATTAGTTTTTGTTGTGCTATTTTGGTTAAATAACTCAATTGTAGATTACTTGTATAATTTCCAGAATTTATATCAGCTAAATTAATTTCCGAGTTAAAGAAATTATTGGCATTTAGTTTATGTTGTTGAGTTATAGGAAATTAATATGGTATCAGATCTCAACCTATGAATACATAAGACACCAAGTTGACTTTTTGTGTAGACCAGATGTGAGTCAGAGAAATTGACATAATGGTTAGTGCGAGCTTGAGGTTTGAAGATAGGAAGGAAGGGGCCTCAAACTTCAATCCATGGAGGGAGCGAATGGGTTTGTTGCTGGAGGAAAATGGATTGTGGGAGTTTGTTGAAGGGAAATAAATACTTCTAGTAGATCCAACACAACAACCAGCTCATCTCAAGAAGGATGTGAAGACAAGGAGGATCATTGTTGATGGAGTCAAAGACCATGTTATTCCTCATTTGTATGGCAACAAGAAAATTAAGGATGTGTGGGAGGACCTAGTGAAACTATATTGGTCGGATAACTAGAAAAGGAAGATGTTTCTCAGGGAGAGACTCAAAAGCATGAAGATGGCCAAGGGAGATTCAGTGGTTACATATCTCACAAAGTTCACTCATATCAGAGATGAACTGGCCACTGTTGAAGAGACTGTGGACGAGTCAGAGATGGTGAGGATAGCCTTGAATGGCTTGACCAAGAAATGGGACATGTTTTTCCGAGGAGTGGTGGCTCAGGAGAAACTCCCTGATTGGGAGAGGTTATGGGATGACTTCACCGAGGAGGAGCTGCGATTTGATTCCTCATAGGCTAGCCAACCAAAGAGTGAAGAGGAGGAGAATGTTGCTCTCCATGTGAAGAAGGGTAGTGGAGGAGGTTCCAAGGACATGAGAAAAGTGAAATGCTTTGCATGTCATAAGACTATCCATTATGCAAGCCAATGTCCCAAGAATAAGAAGAAGGAGGAGGAGGCACAGATAGTTGCATCAACATAAACTAAGATTGATGACTTTGCTGAGAAATTCGAGGAGGAGTTCTCTTTGGTCTCTTTTCTTTTGAGCAATAGTTTTACGGGGTATGAGGACATTGGGGCATGGATCATGGATAATGGATCATCTTACCATATGACAGGGATGAGGTCGATGTTCCCTAATGTTTTGGATATTGGCTCAGACTTGCGTGTGAGAAGTGGAGCTAGCACCATGCATGTGAGAAGTGGAGCTAACACCATGCATAGAGATTCCACCAAGTACCTTGATTCGTCTTCTAAATATCTGCCAAGGTGTTTCTTCTGAAACGTCGTAGAAAAAATTTTATAGTGAAAATGCCAAGGTGTCTCAGATGCAACAATGAAACCCTAAGACCTTGAGCTCTGACACCAAATGTTATGACCCAACACCTTAAAAATGATAATAAATCAATAAAAATCAATCCATTTCGAGGGGGAAACCTCCTTTACAATATATAAACTTTAGAACATAATATGAGATGAGATAAGATGATTCTAATACTATATCTCCTTGATATATATAGGATACAAAGGGTTACAATTATAATGAAAGGGTGGAAAGAAGGGTTCTAGCCGACCTACTAGAAATGTACTAATTCAATATCTAGGGCATAATAAGGGGTTTTATACATATCATGGGGCTTTGTCTAGGGATTAACATTCTTTTGAGGTGGATGAGGTGTTATTTGTTCCAGAGTTGAAGGTAAATTTTCTCTCAATATCATCTCTGGAGGACATGGGATATGTAGTCATGTTCGAGGATGGACATGTAGTCATAGGTTCAAAGGAGTAGATGCCCAGGATGAAACAGTGAGGCTTGACATCAAGGAGGGTATGGTGTACAAGGTGTTGGGACAACCTGTAGTGGGGGCCAAGGGGATCTTAGATTGTAGATCAGTTTCAAAGACCAAGTCTAGTGGACCAATGACTTCATCCAAGACTGTCAATACTTTCAGCTGGTATGACATGACATTGATGGATGAGGATAACAAGTTATCAGATCATAGTGCAATGGAGGTAGTAGGAGGGTCTTCAAAGGGAGCAACTACAACAACAACACTAGATTTTATGGGGTCATAGATTGGTCCAAGAGGTGACACCTTCCTTACTAAGAGCGAGTGTTAGTTAGTAGCTCAAAATGTGTCTCAGCTAAGCCTATGCGTCCTAGGCTAGCTGATGGACACATTAAAATATCCATATCAACTTTATTTATTGTTTCCTAAGTCTAACTAATGAATTCAGAAAAAAAAAAATATGTTTTGAGTGTTGTATGGGGCCCATGCTAGTGGGGCATGCCACTTGAGTGTTGAGTGGGGTCCAACCATGAAGGGTGCCTTAATCTGATCCATTGAAGGCTATGTTGAGCACACATCTCAAGGAATAAATGAGTTTGAAGGAAAGACAAATTGAGGAGTTGAGTGTGAGAAGGACATACACAACTCTCATTGAACAAGAGAGTTGAAGGAGGGTACTTGGATAAGAAAGAGGGCAAGTGTAGGGGCTTTGGCTGAGGTGATTTTGCAGGCAGAGAATAAGTCGAAAAACAAGCACCACAACAACAAGTTGAGAGGCAAAGGGCAGGCCATACGAAGTAGGGAAAGAGGGTTGTACGGGTCGTACAATGCACCAACAACAAGGGATGAATTTTCCCAGGCCGTACATGCATATTTTGAGGTTGTTTGGGAAAATTTGTACATGTCGTACTCTTGGGATGATCTAGGGCCGAGTCTACTAGGTGAGTTTAGTTGGGTGGTACAGCTACCAGAGGAAGACAAATTTTTGAAAGAAATTTTCTACTGTATTTGTCATTGTAAATCAATTTCTCAGAAGCCAATAAAGCCCCTCCTTTGCTGGTTTTCCCCACACTTGAGTTTCCAGGGTATTTTTGGTGTTGTCTATTTTATGTGCTTGGTTATCGTTAGTTTCTGTTGTGTTATTTTGGTAAAATAACTCGGCTGTAGATTACTTGCGTAATTTCCCGAATTAATATCAACTAGATTAATTTCCGAGTTAAAGAAATTATTGGCATTTAGTTTATGTTGCTGAGTTATAGGAAATTAACATTGGAGAAGTGTCATGTTGAGAGGTAGAAATTTGGATTGGAGTAGTAGATCATTAACCTTGTTAGGAAGAGGAAGGATTCTTCTATTGAAGGACACAACATTCAATCGTGGCGTGAGTGTTTCTCTTATGCTACTTGCACTACTTGTTTAAACTAGGTTGAGGGGATCATTTAAGTCTTTGTGACTTATTGAATGGGAACTTGTTTGAGGAGGAGAAGCCTCATGTACATCACATCGCTTGGGTGGAGGCACATAGGGATTAATGGAGGGAGAGGCTTGAGTCTTAGCTTGGGTTACTTCTTGAAGAATCAATGGTTTCCTAAGAGAGTCTCTAAGTTGCGAAAATTCTCTATGCATTCATTCTTCAAGTTGTTGCATGTAGGGCACAAGTTCGTCACATGTCCTACATGAGGTAGTAAATTATATGTTTTCTTTGATAAGGGGAAAAGGTAAATTTGTATGATAAATTTGGTTTGAAGCAAGGGTTTGAGTTGTTGAGAGGAAGTGGCGTGAGTCGTCTACAATTAACTTGGTTTACATAGTAGGAGAAAGACAAGTTCTCTATGTTATAAAGATGATAGGAATTGTTGTATGAGTACTCGAATAACTATTGGGAGGCATATTCACAATAATCATTGGAGTAAGATGAGATATGTTAGATATGTTTTGAGGATAGAGTTGGTTGACCCTAAGATGCAAGGAACTATCACAAAGAGAGCTAGAAGAAGGACATGAAGAAAACTCCATCGTCTAAGGAAGAAGAGAGGAAAGAGGGGGGAAAGGAGATATTTCGCTTAAGAGAGGGAAAGGTTGAAGGGAACTCCCTAGTGCAATTGCCATAATGTCACGTGACAATTAGAGTGAGGCACCACACTACCACAAGGAGGAAGGAGAGAGTGGATTTACCACTCACTTTTAAGGAAAAACTGAGAAACATTAGGAGAAGGGAAGAGAAAGGAGAGAGAAGAACATTAGATTAGTTAGGGTTTTACTCTTAATTATTTATTTAGCATTGTATGTTAATTAATGTACTTTGATTAGGGTTTCCAATAGGCAAATAAAAAAATAACAAAGGAAACCAAACTAACTTAGTTAATTTAATGATATCCTTTGTTGAGCTAATTAACTTAAGTGTTGGAGATGAAGGAGAGGAGAAATGGAAAGAAATCACTCATAAGAACACTGTTGTATATCTTAAAGATACCTAGGTTGAAGATACTAGTCGTGATAGATCCCCAAGAGAGTGTTCCATGTTTGGAATG
>SNQJ01S0194198.1:0-10020 GCA_010110895.2 Picea sitchensis | reverse complement strand
GAGAGATGAAACAAAATGCTACAACAAGTAAATACACAAGGATCTTGATACAATCCAAGTTTATCCTCAAGCTTGAAATGGAGTTCCTCAAAACTTGTGCCTGTTAGCCTTTGAACAAAGGCTCCCTTTGCCTTGGTGTGCCCCCTTCTCTTGCTACGCCCTTTGTTTTCCTTCTAGTGATGTATACTTGAACCCTTTCCTTGGAGAATGCACCCAATTCTATGGTGCACCCCTTGCAACTCACAACTATCTCCTTGGCTTGCTTTATACATCAAAATGTGTGCCCTCACAAAATAGTGTGCCCCCTTTACACAAGAGTGCTCCCTTCACCTAGCAGTGTGCCCTTTGCTTCACATAATGATGCCCAAAAATCCTTGCCTTCACCTCAACCAAGTGTGCCCTTCCTCCTAGAATGTGCCCCTTGCTTAAGTAAGTGCACCCCTCACCTTGGATGCACCCTCCATGCTAGCTTGTGCCCTCCTTTCTCAAGAAGACATGCTCAAACCCTTGTACACCCTCCTCTCCTCAAGAATGTGCCCAATTGTTCTCCAAATCCCCACTCCTTTATTCTCTTCACTCCTCTTCTCCTCGCCCACTTCTCTTAAGTGGTCAAGTGAACAATGAGCCTCACTTTACCCTCTTGCCTCCTTTAGCCTCTCTTAGGCCAAACCTAGAAGATCAAGGGCCTATATTAGATATAGCCCAACTCTAATCAATGGATGAGATCACATCTCATAAATCTCATTTGGAAACCCACTTTGACTTAAGTTTCCATATTTTTCTTTATGTTCTCTAATTCATTTTACTCAAGTGAATTAAATGTCACTTTATACTTAAGTGGCTAATTTCACTTTATGACTTAAGTAAATAAAGTCAAAGTGAAATTAGAACATAAAGTAAAGTGCGAGGGTAGTACTTTCCCCCCTTTGTGTTTATATATTCACAAAAACAAGGGGACCACTTTCCAAAGTACCCAAATCTTAACACTCCCTCTTACCGAGGAAAGTGTCACTCACCCCTCCAATATGGTCCCTGAAGTGGACATTCTTGCCTGCTAGCAAAGACTCGGTGAGTATGGTTGTAACCTGATCATCAAAATTGAAATCTGAAACTGATCTTCTTGTCTCCATAGCCAAGTGGGACCCAAACCTTTCTAGTGCCCTGCTCTCTTTGACCAACCTCTGAGGCTCTCCAACATACTCCTTTGTCGCCTTCAAGGTCACCTAAAACCATATTTTTTTCCTCTTCCCTGAAGTAACCTCTGACTGAATAGTCTCCCTCTACCAATGAATCTCATCAACTGATCTATGAAAATTAGTTTGTGACCTTGAAGCATCTACACCAACTGTCGATATACTTGGAAACTCTAAAACTGAAGTTGTCTTGGGCGGACCAGTCACCCCCAGATACGATGTACTCGATAATTGAGTCTGATTCACCTGAGTTGCAACACTTTGAATCTGTGAGACCTCCTCAACTCTATCTACGCACCAATTGTTGGATGGTATCTCAACTATCAAACAACAAACTATGAAAGAACACTCCCTCTCAAACTGAGCAGTGAAATCCTCCTCCTCTCTTGTAGCTAAAGTGACACCCTAATTCTTCTTCTTGGGAAATTGTCCATCATAGTGCCCCATCTCGCCACAAGCTAAGCATTTCACTTTTCTCATGGCCTTCTTATGCTCTCCTCCTCTTGGTTGTTGTTGCTTGGCCCCTCCTTTGGGACCATGTCCGGTCTTGTTCTTGCCTTGTGCCATAAAGGAAAGATCACCCTCATCACCATCTCCAACACCCTGTTGTTGACTAGTATATGTACAGCCATTCCTCAACTCCTCTTTCACAAAGTCATCCCAAATCCTCTCCCAACTAGGAATGGTCTCTCTAGCCACAATGCCTCGCACAAAATTCTCCCAAGGTTTGGAGAATCCATTTAAGTTTGTCCTCACCAACACCGTGATGCAGATCCCAGACCCCCCTTCTCCTCGAGGTCGCTTGACCTCCTAGTCAAGGATATTCAATTGTAGGAGCCAAAATGGTTCTCTGAAACATTAATGGTCTCACCAGTGATTTAACACAGGCCCTTCTAGTCTCCTGGTGAAGGTTCTATGGCACCCGCAACCTCTCCTTTTGTTTTGTTGAATTGCCAGTTCCAAGCGCTAGCTCCTCTTTCATTAGCCCTTTCCCATATGTGACCTTGGGCTATGTCCTCACGTAAACACATGATTGTGGGTGCGGCCTAAAGTGGTTTGAGGCCACACCACTTTTCTCCCCACAATTCACCTCCAGCTACCACGTCTCCCTTTTCCAATACCGTTGTTTCAATTGCAGCCCTCTCTCAGACTTTTAAAGTCTGAGCACTTGCTTTCCCCACAATTCAGTGTGATCGTTGATCTTGCGATCTCAGGTGGGGCCTCTCGATCGATGGTTCAGATATGTTCCTTTTAAATCAACACTCGTGATTTACTTCGTGATTCGGGTTTTAGAGTTTTCAACTCTCAAACCTCACTTTCTATGCAATGACAGATCTCCTACCATGTGTCCTCCTCAAATTGACGGCTCTAACCATTTTGGGATTTCGGACTTCGGAAATCTAAAATCTCAAACTTCACCTTTCCCTTAATTGCTTTTATCTGAATCTCGCGATCCACTGACGAGTGTCTCCCGCAGATCGACGAATGCAATTCTTTTGGGTCTTCGGGATTCAGAAATCTCAACTCTCATCTTTCACTTTCTCTCGAAGTGCGTGGATTTATGCCATGCATCCCCCTGGATCTGATGGTCCATATTCACTTCAGACTTCAGGTTTTGGGAATTTCAAATCTCAACTGAAACCCACAATCTTTTATTCGAAGCTTGTGATTTGTCGCCACGTGTCCCTTTGGATCTTACGGTCCGGATTTACTTCAGGTTTTGGGTTTTGGATTTTTGTCTCCTCGATACTCTGAATCCTCTGATCTGTGAAGCCCCAAAAGAACCCATGATTAACAACTATGTAACTTTTCCCAGATCCAATGGGTTGGGACGATCTCACTTCTTTTGAATGGATCTCAATCGTCACTTCACAACCTTCAATAGAATTCCTCCTCTCTATTGATTATTGGTCAATGTATCTCCTAAGCATGAATCCAATGCACTCCTTGTGAACTTGAAATCTCTGACGAAATCCAAACTTAGTGATTTCTTCAAAATAAATCTCTTTACGCACTCCTTGCGCTTTGTAGTCCCATTATCGACACTTAGTCTAATTTTAAATCTGTGCACTCCTTGCAATAGGTTCTCATGCAAGACTTAAGTTCTTGCAATGACTGTGCACACCTTGCAGCAGTCTGTTTGCACTCCTTGCAAAGGGAAGTTTCACGTTTATCTCTTCTGAGCTTCTGAGTTGAAATAGACTCTGCCAATGCACTCCTTGTGGATTGTATGCATACCTTGCATGGACGCAACGAAGATAATAATTGAAACTTATATAAACAATTCACAGTTTCATGTATTCAACAACATAACTCATTCATTCATGAAAACAACAATAACAGGGAATTCTAAACAGTAGCAATACCATGCATTTGGGTCAATTTTCCTCTGTTATATTCATCCAAAAGTAATTGGCTACAACTATGATAAAACAACAACAAAAAAACTCAGAAACAACTAAATCACAACATTCTCCTACTAACTTGCAGTAGCCTCCCTCGGGCGTACAAAACCTCTATTTATCTAAGAGGGTTCCTAGGGTTCCCCCCCCGACTACTCGTCTACTCGAGAAAAAACTAATTGCTACCTAAGTTCCATTACATTCAAGACTAGGAGTGAAAATCTCAGGTCACTCGTGATCATTCAACTCCCAAGTGTTTGATCTTCTTCAGTTTTTCAATCTTCTCCAAAATATTTGCAGGAAACGCCAACGTTTAAGATTCTGAAATGATTCAAAGGAGTTGATTTGTCCTACCATGCATGCTTGTTGGCGATGCTCCTACATCATACTCCCCTGGAAAAAAAATCATGGACTCTTGTCCATTAGTTCCTGCACCGACTTTCCATGCTTTTGGATACCAGCTTCATTTTCCCAACTGGCATCTTCTATCGGTTGTCCCTTCCACTTGACCAAGTATTCAAAATAGGTCTTCCTCCTGGTCTTCTTGTCAGTCCTCTTATCAATGATCTTCTCCATCTGTCGTTTTTCTGCTACATGCATCTACTTCTCCCATTGAATATTCTCTTGATCCTCTGATCTCTTTGTGTCATCTTCCCTATAAGGATATAGGTCTGAAACATTGAATATAGGTGATATTCCCACATCTTCTGGAAGCTCTATCTCATAAGAATTGTTACCAAATTTTCTTAGGATCTTGCATCGTCCAATCTTCCTCATCTTCAACTTGTTATATGTTCCCCTTGGGAACCTTTCTTTCTTGAGATGTGTCAGAACCTGATCTCCTACTTCAAATTGAAGCTCTCTACGATGTTGATCAACTATGCACTTTTACTCTTGGCTAGAGTTTTGTAACTGCTCTCTGATCTAGCTATGGAGTTTCTTCATTTCTACAACAAAATTGTCTACTCCATTGCTTATGATCTCACTCTGTTCCAAGTCTCTCAACTCAGCCACTCCTCTTGGCTGCATTCCATATAGTGCTTGGAATGGGATCTTTCCAGTGCTCATGTTTGGTGAGTCATTGTATGAAAATTCTTCTTGTGGTAGAATCTGATCCCACTGACTATGATGCTCAGTGACTAGAATCCTCAATAAGTTTCCCAAAAAAAAAATCACTACCTCAGTTTGTCCATCTTTCTAAGGGTGATAAGTTGAGTTGAAGGACAAATATGTCCCCAACTTCTTCCATAGTCTTCTCCAAAAATGACCAACGAATTTTTTTATCTCTGTCTGAGACAATACTTTTGGGTAATCCATGAAGTCAAACAATTTCCTTGAAAAATAAATTTGCAACATGTGTTGCATCATTGGTCTTCTGGCATGGGATAAAGTTTTCCATTTTTTTAAATCTATCCACCACCACAAATATGGAATCACATCCTCTTTGTGTTCTTGGCAGTCCCAACACAAAATCCATGCTTATTGCATCCCAATGCCTCTCTAGTATTTGGAATGGATGATACAATGTAGTGTTTTATCTTTTACCTTTTGCATGTTGGAAAATTCTACCTTTGTTCACAAACTTTATCACTTATGCTCTCATACACGACCAGTAATATGCATTGATCAACTGTGAAAATGTTTTATCATGGCCGAAATGTCCATCCAATCCTCCACTATGCTTTTCCTTCAAAATTTTATCCCTCTTTGAGCATTTTGGTATGCACAATTGATTTCCCTTGAACAACAATCCCTCTTGAATCATATACTTTTTCCATTGGCTCTTGTCTCTCAACACAGGATTTACACATGCTTTGTATGCTTCCTAGAAATCTGGATCCTCACTGTACATTTCCTTAAGGTGTTCAAAACCTAAGGTATTCACCTGAAACTCTTGCAGAATCAAACATCTCATGTTCAATGCATCAACAACTTTGTTAGCATTTCCAAAAATATGTTTTATGACAAAAGTAAAATTCTACATAAACTCGATCCACTTTGCATGCCTTTGATTCAATTTTTCCTATCTAGTTATGAATTGTAAAGCATGGTTATCGCTATACAAGACAAATTCCTTTGGAACCAGGTAGTTCCTCCATTTCTTCAAGGCTTGAATTATGGTATAAAACTCTTTTTCATACATGGAGTACTTTCTCTTAGTCTCATTTAGCTTCTCACTCAAGTATGCAACTGGTTTATTATCCTAGCTCAAGACTACTCCAATTGCAACTCCACTTGCATCACATCTCACTTGAAATGTCTTTCCAAAATTTGGTAAGACCAGAATTGGTCGTCCTGCTATATTCTCCTTCAATATATTGGAGCTCCTTTTGGCCTCCTCTGTCCGTTTAAAATACTTTTGCCTCTTGTTCATTGTATCCATCATTGGTGCACAAATTCCACTAAAATCTCTAATGAACTTCCTATAGAAACTCGCTAGTCCATGGAAGCTTCTTACTTCAAACATACTCCTTGGTGATGGCCATTCTTTGATTGCTTTCACTTTCTCTGGATCCATCTTCAATTCAATTTAAGAGATCACAAAACCCAAGTAAATGAGTTATGTCTTCATAAAAGAGGACTTCTTTAGATTTATCAACAACTTCTCCTATTGTAGTCTCCTCGTCACTAATGTCAGATGTCTCAAATGCTCCTCTTTAGTCCTGCTAAATACTAGTATATTATCGAGACATACAACCACAAATTTTCCAATGAAATCTTTCAGTATTTCATTCATCAATATCATAAAAGTACTTGGGGGATTTTTTAAGCCAAATGGCATAACAAGCCACTCATACAACCCTTCATTTGTCTTAAACATTTTTTTCCAATCATCACCTTCTCTCATTCTTATCTAGTGATATCCACTTTTCAAATATATCTTAGAGAAGAAATTTGCTCCACTTAAACAATCCATTAAGTCATCCATTCTTGACAAAGGAAATCTATACCTGATGGTGATCTTGTTTATGGATCTTGAGTCTGTACACATTCTCCATCCTCCATCCTTCTTTGGACTCAACACAGTTGGTACTGCGCATGGACTCAAGATTTCTCTGATCAAACCTTTGTCTAACAAATCTTGGACTTGGTTCTTTACCTCCTCATTCTCTTGAGGTGTCAATAAGTATGCTGCTTTGTTTGGCAAACTTTCTCCTGGTATCAAATCAATATGATGGCTAATACTTCTAATGGGTGGCAATGAGTTAGGAAACTCATACACTACTATGTCAGCAAAATTATCCAACAAATCCCAAAATTCTTCAGGTAAATCATCCACTGAAGTACATGTAGGGACGACTCTGGGTTTCCTCACCATAGAAAACTGCATATCCTATTCCTTCTTGACTTCTCTCAGGAGTTCCTTCCCACTCATGAGAAGTATGCTTGTGTTGGTTTCTTATTTTACCTTCTTCTCCTCTATTGGCAGCAACATGTGTGTCCTACCATTCTTCTCCAAGGTGTATGTATTTTTTCTCCCATCATGAATGACATTTATGTCAAACTGCCATGGTCTTCCCAACAAAACATGGCATACATCCATGAGAATCACATCACACAAAATATCATCTCTATATCCACCTATTTTAAATTCAACGAGGCATTGTTTAGTGACCATTACCTGGTGTCCTTTTTGAAACCATGAGACTTTGTATGGATTTGGGTGTGTAGTTGTCTCCAGCTCCAATTTCTCTAGCATCTTTGCGGATACTAGATTGTCAATGCTCCCACTATCAATTATCACCTTGCAAATTTGTCTTTCATCTTGCAAGTTGTCCTGAAAAGATTGTTCCTCTACATTGGCTTTTCAATTTCTGATTTTGGTTTTAAGAGAACCTTCCTCAACATCAGGGACCTTCCATCTTCTGCACCTTCTTCTTCAACATTCCTTTTCTGTGCTTCAGAAATATGAGCTTCACCTCCTCCTTCTTTATTCTTCTCGAGACATTCCCAAGACATGTGTCTTGTCTTTCCACAGGCATAACACCTTAATTCTCCTCCTCTGCTTCTCCCTCTTCCTCTAGAATAACTTCTTCCACCACCTTGTCTTCCTCGGGAAATTCCTTCTCTTTCTTAGTGACTGTGTGGTTTCTCAATCCCATCTTTGGATTTATGTGCCTTATCATCGGCAACTCCCTTGCCTTTGCTTGGGCATCTACCTCTGTTTCGTTGACTCTGTTTCCTGGCTAACTTCTCCTCTGCCTTCAGAGAAATCTGATAAGCATCCTCTACTGTCCTCACTGACATCATGTTGATCTCATCCTGGATTTCAAACCTCATGCCATTTATATCCCTGGAAACTTTTTTCTCATCCGTCTCTCACTGTCTAGTCCTGATATTCAGCTTGTAGAACTCCTCTGTGTACTCTTTCACTGTCATACCCTTCTGTCTCAGGTTTTGCAGCTTCCTGAACATATTTATCTGATAATCTTTGGGCATGAATTTAGCCTTCAACTTGGCTACCATTATGTCCCAATTCTTTATCTTATGTTTGTCTTTACTCCTCCTCTCAGCTTGCACTTCATCCCACCACAATGTTGCATGTCCTTTTAGTTTGGTGACAACATGTCTCACCTTTTTTTCCTCATCGAAATATTCATAGTCGAAATATTTGTCCATGGATCTTATCCAATCCAATAGCTCTTTAGCATCCAAATTTCCTTCATACATTGGGATATCTATCTTAGCTCTAGCTCCCAATATAACAACCACTCTCAGTAAGCGTTCCTCGACAACATTTTCCCTTGCAGCTTCTTCGACTTATACTTCTTCACTCTCTACATCATTGATGTCCCCAACATAAGGTGTCCTCCTCTGCGTTGCCTCCATCGCCTCTAATCTTGCACGAAGCTCTCTCATATCTCTTTCCATAGCATGATTGGCTAAAGGTGGCTCCACACGTCTCCTTGGAGGCATTGTGTTGACTGTCTCTCACACACAGAGTACACCTTCGAGCTCTTTTTCGCTTCCTGAAAACAATTTTAGGTTATGATACTACTTGATGATATCAAACTATTTACTTTGTCTCCTTCTCCTGAAATCTACATAAAAAATTAGGCTCTGATACCACTTGATGCAGACCCACTTTCTCTCCTCGGGGTTTCTCAATCCCTCAGTTAAGGATCTTCAATTCTCAAAGTTGAATTGGTTCTCTGAAACCTTAATTGTCTCACTAGTGATTTAACATAGGCCCTTCCAGTCTCCTGGTGCAAGTTCTATGACACCCACAACCTCTCCTTCCACATTGTTGAACTACCAGTCCCAGGCACTAGCTCCTGTTATGTTATCCCTTTCTCATATGTGACCTCAGGATATGTCCTCGCGTAAACATGCGATTGCGGGTGCGACCTAAAGTGGTTTGAGGCCGCACCTCTTTTATCCTCGCAATTCACCTCCAACTACCACATCTCCCTTTTCCAATACCGTGGTTTCAATTGCGGACCAGTCTCATATTTTTAAAGTTCGAGCACTTTCTATCCCTGTAATGCAGTGTGACCGTTGATCTTGCGATCTTAGGTGGGGCCTCTCGATCGACGGTTCAAATCTGCTCCTTTTAAATCAACGCTCGTGATTTACTTCACAATTCAGGTTTTAGAGTTTTCAACTCTCAAACCTCACTTTCTCTGCAATGACAAATCTCCTGCCACGTGTCCTCCTCAAATCGACGGCTCTAACCGTTTCATGATTTTGAACTTCGAAAATCTCAGATCTCAAACTTCATCTTTCCCCTAATTTCTATTATTCAAAGCTCGCTATCCACTAACATGTGTCTCCCTCAGATCGACGGCTGCGATTCTTTTGGGTCTTCGGGCTTTAGAAATCTCAACTCTCAACTTTCGCTTTCTCTCGAAGTGCGTGTATTTCTGCCACGCATCCCTCTGGATCTGATGGTCTAGATTCACTTCAGACTTCAAGTTTCAGGAATTTCAAATCTCAACTGAAACCCACAAGATTTTATCTGAAGCTCGTGATCTATCACCATGCGTCCCTCTGGATCTGACGGTCCAGATTTACTTTGGGTTTCGGGTTTCGGATTTTTGTCTCCTCGATACTCCGAATCCTCCGATCCGCGAAGCCCTGAAAGAACTTGTGATTAACAACTGCATAAATTTTCCCAGATCCAATATCCTAGAATGATCTCACTTCCTCTGAATGGATCTCAGTCGTCACTTCCCAACCTTCAACAAACTTTCTCCTCTCTGTTGATTCTTGGTCATTGTCTCTCCTGAGCATGATTCCAACACACTCCTTGTGAACTCGGAATCTCTGACGAAATCCGGACTTAGTGATTTCTTCAAAAGAAATCTCTTTACGTACTCCTTGTGCTTTACAGTCTCATTCTCGACACTTAGTTGATTTTTGAATCTGTGCACTCCTTGCAACAGGTTCTCATACAATACTTGAGTTCTTGTTGTGACTGTGCA
>SNQJ01S0194197.1:6183-17668 GCA_010110895.2 Picea sitchensis | reverse complement strand
TTGTTTACCAGGGACTTTGATTGATACAAATTCCCTAACTTATCTCATAGTTCCTTGGCTGTAGATTCTCCCGAGACATTCAACAACACCGAATCTGCCAGGCAGAGTCGAATGGTACTCCTTGCTCTTCTGTCCAACTTGTCTCAATCTTCCTTCGACATACCAGTAACTGGTGTACTAGTAGTTTGTGTACTAGTAGGTTGTGTACTAGTAGCCTGTGTGCTTGTAGATGGTGTACCAGTAGGCTGTGTACCAGGATCCACAACGATCCATTGTTCTTTGTCTACAAGAAGGTCCTTCATCTTGAGCTTCCATAGCTCAAATTTTTTACCGTTGAACTTCTCTATCTCGATTCTAGATGAGCTCGCCATTCCTCTTACTTTGCTCGAATCTCCACTGCAAAAGCTCCCACTAAACCCAGGTTTATCACAGACCCAAGATAAACTTGATCTATCAAGACCGAGCCAAACCCTCAGCAACAAAGGTGTCCCTCTGAAGCCAAAAACGTGCTCTGATACCACATGTAAGTTTTAAACCTGCGAAGTAAAGCAATGCATATATATTCTTAAGCAATACATAAATTAATCAATGGCTCATACACAAAGAACACAGAGATTTTTACCGGAAACCCTCAACCGGGAAAACCTTTCTTATTTTCATTATCTCGAATTTCACCATTCGCCATACAATATATACAATGTTTTTAGGTATTCCGTAGATACGAAAACCCTAATCCCTTAATCCAGGATTAATTTACAAATCAGCTAAAAATAGCAAAATCCGCTAAAAATAGCAAAAACCGGATCGTCAAACGCAGTTGTCGTATCTGACGCACCCACACACACACATGCAAAGAATATAACACACACCCAACAATAATATCTCATATGTCATCCCAAAATATTGTATACAATATGAATCTTTGTTTACGAAAAATGATCATGCCAAGAATCTCCTTGAAGAAGTTTCAGTTCGAAAAGTGCAAGAAATGAGAAAAGTCAATATTGGAACGGACAAGTCCCCGAAATATATCAACTTGGGAGTTGATTGCACCACTGAATAGGTTGAACGATATGTTTCCTTATTCAAAGAATATATTGATGTGTTCGCTTAGACCTATGATGATTTGAAATCCTACGATAAAATTATATTCGAGCATATGATTCCTTTGAGGGAAGAAGCGAAACCAAGGAAACAAAAAATAAGGATGATGAATCCCAAGTTGAAACCTCTGGTAAAAATCGATCTGGAGAAGTTAAAGAAGGCAGGGATAATTTATCCCATAAGACATTCATACTGGCTTTCAAATCCAATGATTATAAGGAAAAAGACCGAGGAAATATGGATATGTGTTGACTTCATAGACCTTAACAAAGCAAGCATACAAGATAATTTTCCTTTGCCTAACGTGGAGTTTCTTCTACAAAAAGTTACTGGATCAGCTTGGATGTCGATGTTGGATGGTTTCTCTAGATATAACCAGGTCTTTGTGGTTGAGGAAGATAGGGAAAAGGCAACATCTATCACACCATGGGAGACATATGCATATGCTAAATTCCCTTTGGTTTGAAGAATATTGGAGCCACATTCCAAAGGGATATGTACCATGCATTCAATGGGTTGTTAGGAAATTTTATGGAAGATTACCAATATGACTTGATGGTGTATTCAAAGAAAAGGGATGATCATATCCATCATTTAAGAAAGGTTTTTAAAAGACATATATTATACAATGTTTCTCTGAATCCAAAAAAATGCTTGTTTGTTGTGAATCAAGGAAAATTGTTAGGCCATATAGTATGCAAGAAGGGATTTACATAGACCAGGAAAGAGTTAAAATGATAAATGAGCTCAACCCCCTGACATCCAAAAAGGGAGTCCAATCATTCTTCGGAAAAATCAATTTTGTGTGAAGATTTGTTCCTGACTACGCAAGCATCGTAAAGCCGATCAATTTGTTGCTGAAAAAGGACTAGAGGTTCAAATGGACAACGGATACTCAGGAGGCGTTCAACAATATCAAAGGATAAATAACCACTACTCCCATCCTCATCAGTCAGGATTTCCAAAGAGACTTCATTATCTATTCATTTTCTACATAGACAATTATTGCATCTGTTCTCACTTAGAAAAATAGCAATGGAGAATAACTCCCAATAATTTTTATAAGAAAAACCCTACACAACTATGAGTTGAGGTATTCTGAACTGGAGAAGCAAGCCTTGGCTCTTGTAAAAGATGTAGTGCACTTTCAAACATATATATTAAACTTCCATATTATTGCTTATGTTCCCTCATTACCAGTGAATATGCTTCTAAATCAATAGTTGAGAGAAGGAAAATGGGCTAACTAGTTGGCAAAGATACAAGAATATGATATCGATATTAAACCTTTAAATAAAATCAAAGGAAAAGGTTTATGCAAGCTCATAGCGAATGGGGGTTCGGTCGATGGGATGATTTCAATATCAGTCAGAGAACCATTAGATGATTCAGAATGGTACATAGATATTATATTATATTTAAGGTCCGGGGAATTTCCTGTTACCATGAATCCCAAGGAGAAAAGGACACTTAAGATGAAGGTGAATCAATATGTTATGATTGCTGACATATTGTTCAAAATAAATTTTGGTGGTATACTGCTAAGATGTGTCGATGAAACTCAAGCCCAATAACTAATCAGATAATTGCATGAGAGAATATGTGGTGGACACTTTGCACCTACTACAACCTCCCACAAAATAATCGGGGCAGGATTTTACTGGCCATCAATCTTCAGAGATTTTTATGCCACAATAAGGAAGTGTTTGTCATGCCAACAATTTTTAGGAAAAATGAAGAAATCCGCAATGCCTGTGCATCCCATTGTGGTAGAACAACCGTTTTCCCAATGAGGACTTGATGTTGTTGGGCCGATTAATCCAAAGTATAGAAAGGGGCATATGTACATTCTAACAACTACCAATTATTTCACGAAATGTCTGGAAGCGGTGGCACTAAAGAAGGTTGATGATGAAGAACTGATTAAATTCCCCAAAGACAACATTCTGTCGAGATTTGGTGTCCCTGATAAATTTATCATAGAAAATGGTTCGATTTTCATCGATTCAAGGTTCACGTAGTTTTATGGACAATATGGAATCATTATGGGTCAATCATCGAATTATTATCCACAAGGTAATGGCCTTGCTGAATCCACAAACAATCACTTGTGCAAATACCGAAGAAAACCGTTGATAGAAACCAAAGGAATTGGCATCTGAAGTTGACGGATGCATTATGGGAAAGAAGAATGACCCCGAAGGATAGCACATGGATGTCTCCATATCTATTGGTTTATGGGAAAGAGGTGAAAATGTCGATTAGTATCGAGTTCAACGCATTAATCTCTATGGTTAATATCGAGGATATAGAAGATAGTTCACCCATCCAGAGGAGAATCAACCAGTTGTTGAAGTTGGAAGAGGAATGAAGCAAAGCCCTGGATCAAACTTCTCAGAGGCAACAAAGAATCAAAAGATATTTTGATTAGAGCACAATTATAAATAACTTCCAGAAGGGAGAGCTAGTGTTACTTTGGAACATGGCCAAGGAGAAGCATTCCATGCATACAAATTTTGAAGCACTATGGATCAGACCATATGTTGTGGAGAAGATATTGGGTTTTAAATCCTATATACTCCAAGACATGAAGGGGAAAATATTAATTCTACCTGTCAACGAGAAACATTTGAAAGGTTTCTTCTCCTAATACTTTTTCATTCTCATTGTACATAATTTTATTTTTTTCCAGTTTGTATATTCTTACTCTGACTCCATAGCCCAATGGGAGGAAGCACCTAGTCACGAGAGATTATGGATTCTTGAAAACCCATAGGTGCTTATCATCCCACAGTTGGAGCCTGTTGTTGAGATCAATTCCCGCTTCCAAAATTTCCCTCCCCTTTTCTATTTTCCCAACTTCTTTTCTCCTTTTCTTTTCCCTCTTCTATACTTACCTGTTTTCCCCTTTTCCGTTTTTTCCCTTCTATTCTCCCTTTCTAGTTCTATACTTAGTTTTTTTTTTTTTTTTCAGAACGGTGGGTTCCCTGGTTTGCGCAATCATGAATCCTCATCTCCAATCCACATTCTCACATATCGATTCCACCAGACTGCCATGCTATCCCATACTTAGCCTATTTTGCGATCGCGGGTTCCCATGTTGGTGGGGTCAAGCTTTCATATCCCATGTTCCATGATATACATTTTGCATCCAAAAGATATGCTATCTACATTTTAACCATTGGACCCCCCTCAACTCCTAAGTATCTCATCTCTCCTTTGTTAAGTCTGACCAACCGCGTTACAACACTTAGTCATTTTTCAACCTTCCGCAGTCAGGGGGTTCGCGGGTTCACAAAATCCTCAAATCCTGTTTCGCTCCCATCCGTCCCCTCCACCTTCGCATGTTTCCAAATACAAATTTAGTATGCTTTAATGCTAACAAATGATCATGAAGGTTCCATAAATATTTCTACTAATAAGCGAAGGGCACGAGGAGATGTCCTATTAAAACGAATTAAACTAGGATTTGCGGAGGATTATATTATCCCTCTCAAGCATTCATTTTAAACATGAGCTGGAGAAAAGGAACATTTTTGTCAACTTAATGCAACAAATCGACAACAATTTTGTGAAAATACATTGAAAATTTTCAGGCGTGAAGACCAGAACTTTCAGTGGTCCAGAACATATTCTTACTACTCATCCCCTTCTTTCCAAAATGAAGTAATCTGGATGTCTGGAATCACTCATGTGGGCTACGTCCCGAAGGTTTTCGACTGTAAGGAGTTGGCTGCTTGGTGCACCGAGAGATATATTCCAAGCCATCAGATCATTCAATTGTGGGACCATTACCTTGTCTCTCTATCGCCTCAGGTATTTCATAAGATGTTGAGACTTCCCAAGCCAACACTTACCTTTAGGGTTGAATATTGTAGAGAATTCTTAAAGAAGGATGAAAATGGGTTGGAACTCTTACTTGAGTTGCTAGAGAACCCAACATCCGTCCCCGAGGGAATCACGAGATTGTAGGTTGGCTCATTTAAAAATACCTTCCAGGAAATTGCTTGTATTTTAATGAGGGTAACATGACAAGAAACTACAACCAACATTTCTCGCATGATTCTTTACATTTTATACTTTACAGTCAAGGAACATGCCATCTTCGATTGGGGAAACTCGATTTCCATTGAAATATCTTCCCAATTATCATAATACAAGAAGGAGAACAAATTATTTATGTCCTCTTATTTGTTTTTCGCAATAGCACTTTGCTGTCAGTTTCTGAAATCATCTGTGTGTAAGAAGGTAAACTGTGAATTCGACCCAGTAACCTTCTGCTATCAAACATTATGGAGGCACAAAGCATCCCATCATTTTTATGAAGTTTTTAATGACTTTTTCTCAGCTTTTAAAGGTTTGATGTTTGGAAAGGACAACCCCCGGATGTCCGACCAGGCAAGTAAGTTCCTGAATAGGTAGGGGACAATACAACAAATGGAGAATTACAATGTCATAAGGATTTTTGGTTTCAAGGAAAATCCTTCCTTCCTTCCATGCCACATATCTGAAAAAATGTTTGTTACTGAAGTAGCAAGGAAGTACAACTACTGGTTGCATTTTTTCCATGAAAAGAGAAAAAAGAAATTCATACATCCGCCTTGGAATTTGGAGACTTCATATTCATAAATATGAACAATATTGATGAATTTGTAGGCCACTTCCACCACCTAAATCTAAGATATGATGAAAGGATAAAAGGGTTCGACCCTAGCAGAATTTTTATAGAACATCTACTAGAAATTGGTTTCAACAATTCTTTTATTAATATTGTTCTGAATGAAGACAAATATAATGACTTGGGCACTCCTTCTCATGACACTGGTGACCTGGAAACAATAATCAATACTAATGAGTCATACAAACAGAAAGGAAAAGGTCCCGATGAGAAGAGTTCCCAATCCCCAACTGTCACTCCAAAAAGTACAACATCTCATAGTAGTTCTCCAACGACCCACCCAATTAAGAAAGCGACCCGCATTTCTTCAGGCGGAGGAGGAGATAAGAACCCTCCTTTGGGAAAAATTGAAATCTCCCATAAAATTCCCTTGAGGAAGAAAAGAAAAAATATTGTGCAAGAAGAGGAAGAACCTTGAGCCAAAAGTGACATCCATGACTTCTCCCTTGAATATATGGAACTCGAGACTGATATCGAAAAAGTGTTCCCCAACGCTGATCAATGAGGGGACACGACTCAATAAAATCCTTTGATGGAAATAATTGAGAGTGATACCTTCGATGAAGAAGAGTATTTTGTATTTCAAAGCCTTGTTTTTGACAGTGAGTCCAAAAATTTAATTATTGAGAAAAGAGATGTAAAGAATAAAAAGGGGAAATCTCATTCAAAGGTTAACCTATGGAACATGTGGCCTTTCCAAATTTCCCAAATTCACCGAGCAACTAGAGATGCTCTAGACGATTCTATTGGAGGCCTTGAAGTAGAGAACGCTAAGTTAAAGGAAAGAGTCAAGGAATTGGAAGAAGCTTTAATGCATCTTCCAGTTAGGGATGATTTTAAGGATGGAAATTTATTTTAAAATGTAGAAACCTTGGCGAATCTTACTAATCCTTCATATGCCAACTATAAATGTTTGGCAATATTTTTGTAAAAATATTCAAATTTCTAAGTATTTTATATAGTTTTTATAAAATTTTGGCTATTTTAAAGGTAAAATAATTTTATCCCATAGAATTTGGGAGAATCATTTTTAAAATAGCGAATCTCATTTTTGGAAAAACTAAGGAAAATTAGCTCATGAGCGAAATTTAGCCCCTAAAATCATCCCTGCTTCCAGTACTTTCTAGTCCTTTAGCAATGATCGAGCCTACCACACCTGCAGCTAAATTGAAAGGATATTCAATCCTACTCACATCAGCCAGGGGCTATGTGGAGAACAACATTAAGAAAATAATGGAATTAATTATAGAGGCTTGGGAGATGTCAAAGAACATGGTCTCTTTTGGAACAAGGGCACATGCCTTCCATGAATGTTTATAGGCAAATTTGAAAAATGAAGAAGGTTTTTACCTTGACACGATCATACCCTTCGGTTTTAAAGTTACAAATATGACAGAGTTGAGAATAAGAGAGGATAATCTCCCTTCTCTGAACCAGATAAAACAACTGAACGCATGCTGGAAGGAAAAGGTTAAAAACTTGAATATCATTGTACAATCATGTGACCAAGTTGTATTGAAGAAGGAAGAATTATTCAAAAGGATAACTGAGATAGACCTAGCCGGGAGCACCAATGAGGTCCAAGACCTCAAATTGATTCTCAACTCGTTGTCCTAACCAAGTAAGCCTTTTATGAAAATGTTGAGATATTTAAAGGGTTATCATTTGAAAATTTCTTTGGCATTCTTGAGTATAATGAAGATGATGTAGATAACTGGCTAATGGATTATTCAATAAAAAAACAATATATTGATGAAGCTTTACGTAATATTTCCATAGACTTAAGGGACTTGGAGGGAGAGATTTTCAATATAAAAATCCAGCATGAAATCAACGTGGCACCAATGAGAAGCTACATCGAATAGTGGTTTCAA
Source organism: Picea sitchensis (assembly GCA_010110895.2). NCBI lineage: Eukaryota > Viridiplantae > Streptophyta > Pinopsida > Pinales > Pinaceae > Picea > Picea sitchensis. The sequence goes on along the minus strand of SNQJ01S0194197.1, from coordinate 10,012 downwards.
AGAGCTATCAAAAAACTGATTTATGAAGGGGAAAAGGAAATTGAGACGGTTACTGTAACCGTCGATGAAAGCAATAAAAGGAGATCAACAATCAAGTGACAAGAGAGAGATACCATCATAGTAAGTTCATACTGATCACATCCTTCTTTCTTTATCAAGTCCTTCATCCAGTTACTCCACCTCTTTAAATAGAAAGTTTAACTGAAGATTGATAATTTCCTTTTTCTTCTTACCAGGTCTTGTTGTCTTCTGTCGCCCACTTTCTTCCTTCTACAAAATTCATTCTTATATATATTTTCTTTATGGTCCACGGGAGCCCCAATCCCAATCTTTATGACAAATGCGTTTAAATTTCAGAGAATATGTAATAAACTATATATTTTTAAGAAATTTCAAGAGAGTTATTTTGGGAACAATCTCGACTGTACTTTGTAACCCAGTTTTCTGAATATAAAGTGATTGAAGTTAATCTATCATTATATTTATTTGAGCTTCCCATGTATCACTTTGCCAAAGTTCTCCTATGCATGCAGATCATTTTCTTTTATTTTTATGTGAGCATAAATATTTAGCCCAACTACGATGGATGTGAGGAAATTTTGCTTATTTACTTTAAATGTGTGAATGTGTGTGGTTCTTGGTCCATTCTCAGGAACTTTATTTAAAAGAAAATTAAAACATTTTCCATTTTTTCATCTTTAATTTTTCCTTGATTACCACGACGAACTTCTGTCAAATTCCCACATTCCGAAGACCTAGAGTCCCACGAAAATCATAACAGAGGAGTACCACCTCTATAAAAACACATGGGGATTTGTATCCTCATGAGGTTTTCGTTTCAGTCCAAATGGATTCAATATTGAACAGTCCCGTATGTCATTTCTTTTTTTATTTCTTTGTCCATTTCCTTGGTATTCTTCTTCTGTTGGCATGTTTTACAGGAAGCGTATGCTTGTCATTAATGGAAAGTACAACAACAAAGATGGCATGAGTACAGGACGAATGTAACAGATGGGCACCATAAGTATTTTGGGAAGACGCTGCAGAGAAAGCTCGATAAGATCAGAAGAGATAGTGCAAAGGATGGTTGGCATGCTTTACAGGCAGTATGTGCTTGTCATTGATGGCAAGATCAGAGTATGCAGCGAAGGCAAAACAAGGACAAAGTAAGCTCAGGAGGAATTAGCACAGAGTCGAATGCAGTGCGTAGGTGTGCACCAGGGATGAGGTTAACTCATTGCTAAAGCTCAAGAGAGATAGCATACTCAGGATCTCAGGAGGATCAATGGTCGAGGCCCTTAACACTTAGAAATTCTTCCAAGTAAAGAGAATGAGTAAGCTCGGGAGGAGAAGCGTCAGTGATCGTTGGATCTCTTTCAAAATTCCTGAAAGAAGGAGGACCGTCAGATCTGAGCATAAGATCCGACCATCATTGGATCAGGGAGAACCTACACGTTCATTAAAGTGTAAGAAGAGGCGAAATGCGAAATGCCGAATTATGTTGGTCTGAATCCATTTCGGAGTTTCGTAGATCGGGACTTGAAGGTGTCGAGAACTTACATGGCAAAGTGGCGAAATCACGAAGTGGTGAAATCGCGAGAAGATATGGGTCGTAGGATCTGGGGTAACTACGAAGGACCAATAACCGCTAGATATGGTGAAGCTACAAGGAAGATAGGACAGTCATGGTCCGTTGGATCAAGAAGACGCGTGGTGAAAGATCAGAGCACCACAAAGACTTCATTTCGGAGTTTCGTAGGTCGGGAAATTCAAAGGAAAGAGGCTCAAACTCGCGATATGCGAATTCACGAAAATATCTTGACCGTCAGATCACCAAGGAATGTGGACCATTGATCAAACATGAAGAAGGCCTGTGAAGTGTCGAAATCGTGACAAGATCTGAACCATTGGGTCCATAGGACATGTGGCGAAAGATCGTCATGTCGCTGACTGGAAAATCAAAGGAACGAGGTTTGATCTTAGCCGTTAGATTGAGGTTTGATATTGGCCGTTAGATCGAGGTTTGATCTTGACAATCTTAGCCGTCAGATCGAGGTTTGATCTTGACCATTGATCCGACTCCATCTCAGAGTCTCGACTATCGTGACTTGGAGTGATGAGACCCTTCATCACAGGAATTGCGAGATGCGAATTCACGAAGAAATTTGGACCATCAATACACCAAGATTCTAGACTGTTGATCCAGCTCCATCTCGGAGTTTCGCCTATCGTGACTTGGAGTGACGAGAACCTCCATCTAAGGAACATTGAAATGCGAGATCGCGAAAAGATCAGGACTGTCGGATCACCAAGAACGTGGACCATTTATCCGAGATCCATCTCAGAGTCTCGCCTATCGTGACTTGGAGGGACGAGAACCTCCATCTAAGGAACAGCGAGATGCGAGATCACAAAAAGATCTAGACCGTTGATTCATCGAGATCGTGGACCGTTGATCAGGGTTGATGAAGATCATGAGTTCGTAGCACCTTTTAGCGCAGTGTGTGGTCACCGCGTGTGGTCACGTGGAGGAAGGACCTAGTGCAGATGAGCTCCGCCTCAAAATTTCGGGGATCGCGTCTGGGAGTGTCAAGACACTGGATCATACGAATGCCGAAATACCAAAAAGGTGAATTGTCGCTGTAACCGGTGGTCACTGCCTGTGGTCATGTAGAGGAGGGAGCTAGAGCACCAAGCTCATTTTTGGAGCTCATGACATGGAGAGTCAAGATGTCTCATCGCAGAATCTCTGAATTGCGAAAATGCGAAACGGGTAAATAATGACAATACCCTTCAGAGTTAATCCAATGGTGCAGGTGAATTTGAGCATAATCGTAGGGCTAATCTTGCTCCTCACAGTGTAACTGCTAGAAACCATTGATGGTTTCTGCCAGAGGAGCTGAAGAGTCTCTGGGAATCTTCCAATGGGATGAAGATAGGTCATAGGGGCGATTGATAGCTGGAAGAGGTTTGGAGCCTGTAGCTAAAATAGAGAGGGTGAGCTCGACTGTAACAGAGAAGATGAAGAGTCTCAACTGCCAGAGAGAAAAAGGAATCTCGACATAACACCCAGTGATGTTGGACACGTGGTGGGAACCACCAGAGAAGCTGAAGAGTTATGATGATCAGGAAGAGCACTCGAGAGGTGGAGGATATTTGCACGGTGTGAGTATGTAGAGGTATTGCGCGTATTGCATGCACAAGGTGCACAAAATCTATAAGTACACGGTACAGAGAAGAGATGTGGTTGCTGTTGTTGTTGGAGTTGTTGTGGTTGTTGTTGTTGCTGTTGTGAGTGATGGAGGTGTAAAGAAGGAGGTGGAGTGCAGCAGTTGAAATGCACAGAAGAAAAAAGGTGCATTGAAGAGGAATGGCGCACAGAGCATAAAAAGCAGAAGAACAAACAACGCAAGTCCTATGGACAGGAAGGCAATGAGGTAGACAGAGCAACGAAATGCAACAGAACAGTGATGAGTCTGGTAAGATGTTGTTGAACATGATATCATTGTAATAAGTTTTAGTAATTCATATTGATAATCCAGGGTGGTAGGGAGGTGTTAGGGAGGACTTTTGTCCTCATAAGTTCAATTGGGTGCTTGAACATAGGGAGTTAGTGCTTCCTTCTAGTTGGTGCTAGAGAAGCTAGGGAGTTGGTGCTAGAAAAACCAGGGAGTTGGTGCTTCCTTCTAGTGGATGCTAGAGAAAACAGAGAGTTGGTGCTCTCAGCAAGTTGCAGCTTGCAAAATAGAGGTTGTAGCCTCACAATGAGTTGGAGCTCATATGTATGATAATGTAAAGAATGTAAAGATTACTTATCATATAAAGAAAA
>SNQJ01S0194194.1:32914-43097 GCA_010110895.2 Picea sitchensis | reverse complement strand
CATGAATATTAATAATAATTCATGTGTACTTGGTATTTTTCCCTTCATGTAATACATCCCTCCTCCACATTGACTAGGGATTGTGACATAGGTTATTCCATGGTGTCAAGGTGTATGAGACACTTATATGACACTTTACGACACTTAGGGTGAGGTACCTAGGTGTGCAAATTTCATGTGTAACAGCAGTGCACATTAAAGTGAAGGTAAACTTGAGGTAAAATTGGTTTAAGACTCTTTGATTCATTAAAAATTTTAAGGGAACTTGATGATTAACCACTCCATACATTTTATCTTTCGTAAACCATTATCATTCAATCTCCATATACAATTCATAATAAAATGCATAATACTATAATAAGGCCATTAGAATATAAAGAAAAATATTGTGGTACATAAATCCAATGCAATATCTATAGTGTCTTCTCTTTATATATATATATCATAAAGCATTCACATAAAAAGGATGAAGTCGTTGTTGCCTAAAAACCACAAATAAACATTGGTTTTAAAGAAAATAAATAGAGTATACAAACGCCTAAGTCCATGTTCATATTTCCATACCATACATCGTCCCTTCATAGCCCATAAATCATTTTTCCTCAACTTTCATTGCTCTATTCTAAAACAAATCAAGTTAAAAGCTCGTGATAATATCAAATGAAAAAGGGCATTGCTCCATAAGAAGCAACACCTGCACAAAGAAATAAAGTCACAAAAATCAATGATTAAATAGAGTATATACAAATTTTGTTTGCATGAGGACATGCAAACCAGCAAGAGTGGGGGAGTGTTGGGCTCCAAATATGTCATATTGTCTACCATGAAAAACCTCCATTCATAAGTTATATTCTCGCACTCTTGATACATTCTATAGCCATTATTCTGTCACTTACCACTAATTACATCCATTCTACCTTGTGGTTAATTTTTGTTGTTTTCTTTTATTTTTAAGTGATTGAAAATGTTTTTAAAATGATTTTATCGATGATGGTTTAATCCTATGTTTTTATGTCTAAGAAACATGTCCATGTTCTGGTACTCACACTCCATGTCATCTGGTACTCACACTCCAGGTCATCTAGTACTCGCAATTCAACTCATCTGGTACCAGAATGTTCTAGAAACCATCCGGTACCATAACATTCTAGGTCATCTGGTACCATCATCAAAAACCATCTGGTACCAGAACGTTCCAGGTCATCCGGCAATAGCATCAAAAACCATCTGGTATTGGATTATAGTAAAAAAATTGGCATGCTTCTAGAGGAAAATCTGGGACATGGGTTTTGTCCAGAGGGATATCAACATGCAAAAACATGTGTCAAAATTCAACCAAATTGCACATGTGGAACTCCAGCTCAGGGAAAACAATTCTGTAAAAATTAGTAAAAATCTCAAAATGCCAACTTATGCCTCGATTTTTTTGCAGATGGTATCAGATCTAGAAATTATACGATATAGGTTTTGTTTATAATATGGAATATTGAGTTAACCATGATAATATTTTCAAAATTCAAAATGATCTAAGATTTATGGGTGGATCTTCAACTCAAATCTTCCCAAATGGATGAAAAACCCAGATATTTGTGATTTTCTCTAAAATTGTCAAAATCATTTTTTGAGTTTGGGATTCGGTTTTATCCAATCCCCCATCCTATTTCATGTTTAAATAAGGATCAAAGGACTTATATATCACTAATTATTATAATCATTATGTTAGTGTGTTCTCATATGGGGAGATTTGGATTCATAAGAAAGGTGTTGTAATTTTTTTAATTTGAATGGAATAAGGAAATGTTGATGTTCTAATTCATTGAGTGTGGTTACTCCTTATAGTCCTAGTAGCATGGTGGTGCTTCAAGTATATAATTGGTTTTCTTACATTTTCTTTTAGTTTGCTTCTTTTTATTTCTTTAGGATTTTAAAAAAAAAATTGGCACTATAAGAACCCCCACTCTACACTAATCCATGTGTGAAACAGGACCCATCAACCAACAACATGAATTCAAATATGATCAAGAGTTTAACCAAACTCTCTCAAATCATAGCAGCAGATGGTATCTCAATTTCATCCTCTCAAGAAGAACAAATCTTGACAGCGGACAAGAACTTAAATGTCTCTCCACATCCACAAGAAGATATAGAAGTCTCATTTGATTCCCTTCGCTAATCTATCAAGGAGACAAAATAATCATGGACCACATTCGATGGAGAGCCACCATTAGAACCTCAAATCGAGGATTTTTTGATATGCCTTTCTGAAGATCCTCCATGCACTGACGAGACCCGTTATTCAAAAGAAGATGAACTTCCTGGCATGATAGAGGGATACATGCAGAGTGGTTTAAATGAGGAAGTGAACCAAGAACATCAAAATTACATTGAGTTATGGTTACAAATGACTCTCAGATTGAACCGCCACTCTCTTCTTCAACAACTCTTCACATCATCATCAAATGAGTTGGTTCTTCGTACTCTGGTATAAATTAAAGCTCATATTTCAAACTTGAGTATGAATGTATTTCTACACCTATTACGCACATGGTTACATTGGAAATATTCTTACACATGAAATATGATTTCTTTTTCTTAGATATGATAGAGTAAAATTTGCATGTTAGTTAACCTAGTTCTAAATAAATGCAGCATCTTTTCATGTTTCTTTTTAAATAAATGAAATGAGATGAAGATACTATTGGTAATCTAACATCAAAAACCAAAACAACTTAGGATGTTTCTTCTTATTATTACATATTGATTTCTATCTATATATAATAACAATTGCTCATAAGCCTAATCTTTAAAATATTATGGGGATTTACAAGATCTTTAAGGTATGCATAATGATGCCCATAGATAACTTGTACATCCTAGTTTCATATCAGAACTTGTTATTCAAGCATTCTTATCAAATAGTAGTAGGAGAGTGAATGACACTTCTACTTGTGAGGGAACACAATATTAAATGGAGAATATGAACTTGGGGACTAGAGGCACCTTTAGTTCATTCTCGCATGGCCTCATCCACACATTAAGTAAGTTTGACCATGATATGTGTTTCGACTAATCTCAATACATAAGTATATTTTTCATATGAACAATATTTTATGGGTAATCTATAAAATATCTTCCAACTCAATACCATCCCATCCTTTTAAAAGGTTTTCAAAGTTGCTTCCTCATTCACCCATGTGAAATAAATGTATAAATTTTATCTTAATTGTAAATATTGGGACAAGATCCTTTGATGGAAAATGGGTGTAAGAGGATAACCCATCGAGATATTGAACAAGACTACTAGCAGGCTGCATCAACCTGTGGTATAACTAGGAAAACCCATCAGGGTACTGAACAGGCTCATGGGATATGGGGCATTCTACCTGGGGAGGATATTTCTTAAATGTCAAAATTACCCCTTCGGAGTACTGAACAGGCTTGCTGGAAATGGGTTTTGAATTTGATGTATTTCATTATGCCTAATCTATATTTGTCTGTATGAACAATATACTTGTGTAAATCCTTAAGAAGAATCATGCATGGTTGAACAAAAGGCTAATGAATCTCATCTAATTTATATTTGTGAATGTTCGTAAGATGGTCGTAAGTATGACATCAATGTTTACTTCTTATCTCATAATAACAGTATTGTTTTAGTTCTTTTTTTTTCTATTCTAGTACTACTGGTAAAGAAACTAGTAGGTTCCTATACCAACAGTATAAAACTTTAAATCTTTTTCAAGGGTACTTTTTGCAGGATATTTTCTGCAGCTCTTAGCTTTGACATACTTCATTTCCCTCCTTCAGTCAACATACATCGGTTCCACATAGTACTCTTTCAACTTGCAGAAATTTTGTGTGCTAATAAGAGTTTGCTTGAGGACATGCAAACCAACAGGAATGGGGGGGAGAGAGACATAAGGAATCTCATCATATCAACATTCATCATCTATCTCCTAGATATCTAGAAGCTCTCAGTATTGCTCAATTTAATCTTCAGTTTCATCTAGCGTGTACTATCATTCATCTTCCACTTCATCAACCTATAGTGCACATTAAAGTGAAGGTAAACTTGAGGTAAAATTGGTTTAAGACTCTTTGATTCATTAAAATATTTAAGCGAACTTGATGATTAACCACTCCATAGATTTTATCTTTCATAAACCATTATCATTCAATATCCATATATAATTCATAATAAAATGCATAATACTATGATAAGTCAATTAGAATGAAAAGAAAAATATTGCGGTACATTAATCCAACACAACATCTATAGTGTCTTCTCTTTATATATATCATAAATCATTCACATAAAAAGAATGAAGTCATTGTTGCCTAAAAACCACAAATAAACATCGGTTTTAAATAAAAGCAATAGAGTATACAAACGCCTAAGTGCATATTAATATGTCCATACCATCCACCATCCCTTCATATCCCTTCATATCCCATCTATCATTTGTCCTCGACTTTCATTGCTCTATTGTAAAATAAATCAAGTTAAAATCCCGTGATAATATCAAATGAAAAAGGCATTGCTCCAAAAAGCAACACCTGCACAAAGAAATAAAGTCACGGAAATCAATGATGAAATAGAGCATATAAAAAAAAAATTGCATGAGGACATGCAAACCAGTAGGCGTGGGGGAGTGTTGGGCTCCAAATATGTCATATTTTATACCATGAAAAAACTCTATTCATACTTTATATTCCCGCACTCTTGATACATTCTATAGCCATTAGCATGTCACTTACCATTAATTACATTCATTCTACCTTGTGGTTAATTGTTGTTGTTTTATTTTCTTTTTAAGTGATTAAATATGGTTTTAACATCATTTTATCGATGATGGTTTAATCCTATGTTTTTATGTCCAAGCAACATGTCCTTGTTCCAGTACTCACACTCCATATCACCTGGTACTCACACTCTAGATCATCCAGTACTCACAATTCAGCTTTTCTGGTACCAAAATGTTCCAGAAACCATCAAGTACTAGAAATTTCTAGTTTATCTGGTACCAGCATCAACAACCATCCAGTACCAGAACGTTCCAGGTCATCCGGTACTAGCAAAAAAAACCATATGGTACAATATTATAGTTGAAAATTTGGCATGCTTCTAGAGGAAAATATCGGACATGGGTTTTTTCTAGAGGGATGTCAGCATGCGAAAACATGTGTCAAAATTCACCCATATCGCATGATTAGAACTCCAGCTCAAGGAGAACAATTTTGTAAAAATTAGTAAAAATCTCAAAATGCCAACTTGCACCTCGATTTTTGTGCAAATGGTATCAGATCTAGAAATTATATGATATAATTTTTGTCTATAATATGGAATATTGAGTTAACCAAGAGAATATTTTCAAAATTCAAAACAGTATAAGATTTATGGGTGAATCTTCAACTCGAATATCCCCAATTTGATGAAAAACCCAGATTTTTGTGATTTGCTCTAAAATTGTCAAAATCATTTTCTGAGTTTGGGATTCGGTTTTATCCAACCCCCCAGCATGTTTCATGTATAAATAAGGATAAAAGGACTGATAGATAACTAATGATTATCATCATTATGGTAGTGTGTTCTCATATGGGGATATTTGGATTCATAAGAAAGGTGTTTAAATTTTTTAATTTGAATGGAATAAGGAAGTGTTGATGTTCTGAGTCATTGAGTTACTCCTTGGTTTTGTAATCCTATCTAGCCACACATGCTAGGTGAGGTAGGGCCCTATCAACCTAGTATGTGTTGGTATTTTCTATTATTTAATTTGCATAGTAAATAGGATTTAGCTAATTGCATTTATAGCTTACTTACAATTCAATTTCAATTCATCATTTGTGTGATTTCAAATTTATTTAGTCTTATGAATTCAGGTTCATTAAATACTTAGGATTAATTCTTCAATTGTATGCAATAATGTTCCCCTATGGGGATTCTCCCCTCAACTAAATTGTCCTCTTTATGGTGCTTCCTCGTGTGAATCTAAGATATATAAGATAAGTATTCAAAAGGATTCATTTTGGAGTCGAAATTACTCCGAGTCTCTGGTGATGATACTCAAAGGATTCCCTTGGAAGTGATTTTGTGAAGATATATGCAACATGTTCTTTTGTTCCTACATACTCAACTCTGATGTTCTTCTCTACAACCTATTCTCATAGAAAATGATACTTTATTGGAATGTGCTTTATCTTTGAGTGCATCACTATATTATTTGAGATACGGATGACACTTGTATTATCACAATATATTAGAATGGGCTCATCATACTCAACTTGTATATCTGTCAGAGTCAGTTTCATCCATAGAACTTGTGTACAACATGTTTTTTCTGCAATATACTCTGCTTCGGCTGTGGACAACTATACTGATGATTTTTTATTTCTTAGAAAATATACCAAACACTCACCTAAGTAGAACACTACTCCACTTGTGATTCTCTGATCATCAATGCAACCTGGACAATCTGCATTTGTGTAGGAAATAAGTGATAAATCATTTCCTTTTGGATACCATAATACAAACTCGTATTTACCCTTGATATATATGAATATCCTCTTCACTGCTAGAACATGTGATTCCTTTGGTGCTGCTTGAAATCGTGCCACTTGTCCAACTTCCTTCATTACATCTGGTCTAGATGTTGTCACATAAAGTAAGATGCCAGTCATTGACTTTTACTGCCTCTAATCTGTAGACTTTGAATCATCATATTTAATTAACTTTCAACTAGTTTGCATAGGAGTATTAATTGGTTTGCAATTTTCCATTCTAAACCTCTTTAGCGTTTCTTTGATATACTTAGTTTGAGAGATAAAAATTCCTTGGTTTTTTTGACATATCTAAAAACCCAAAAAGAAGGATAGTTATCCAAGTAATGACATGTCAAATTAATTCTTCATATCCTTTGCAAATTTATCTCTTAACCTATCCTCAACACTTCCAAGAATAATATCATCAACATAAACTTAAATTAATAAAACATTATCTTGAGTTACCTTGATGTAGAGGTTGTTTTCTGCATTTCCTTTTCTGAACCCTTGTTGTTGTAGATATGTGTCCAATCTAGAATACCATGCTCTGGGGGGATATTTTAGACCATATAAGGACTTCTTCAATCTACACACATAATCTTCATTCTCTGACAACTGAAATCCTTCTATTTTCTCAATGTAGACTTCTTCTTCAAGTTTCCCATTCAGAAAGGTTGATTTCACATCCATCTGACCCAGTTTAATATTCTTGGAGCATGTATAGTCTAGGATCAATATGATTGCTTCCATTCTGGAAACTAAGGAAAACGTCTCTTCAAAGTCGATACCTTCAAACTGTGTGTATACTTTACATACCAATATAGCTTTGTTCCTGGTAACATGTCCATCTTCATTCAATTTATTTCTGAAGACCCATTGTTGGGCTCCAAATATGTCATATTTTCTACCATGAAAAACCTACATTCATAAGCTATATTCCCACACTCTTGATACATTCTATAGCCATTATCCATTCACTTACCACTAATTAAATCCATTCTAACTTGTGGTTAATTATTGTTTTTTTCTTGTCTTATTAAGTGATTAAAGATGTTTTTAACATAATTTTATCGATGATGGTTTAATCCTATGTTTCTATGTCCAAGCAACATGTCCTTTTTCTGGTACACACACTCCATGTCCTCTGGTTCTCACACTCCAGGTCAACGGGTACTCACAATTCATATCATCTTGTACCAGAATGTTCCAGAAACCATCTGGTACTAGAACGTTCTATGTCATCCAATATCAGCATCAACAAACATCTGGTACTAGATTATAGTCGAAAATTTGGCATGCTTCTAGAGGAAAATCAGGGACATGGGTTTTTTCCACAGTGACATCATCATGCGGACACATGTGTCATGATTCACTCATATCACATGTGTGGAACTCCTGCTCAAGGGGAAAAAGTCTGTAAAAATTAGTAAAAATCTCAAACTGCCAACTTTCACCTCGATTTTCATGCAGATGGTATCAGATCTAGAAATTATATGATATGGGTTTTGTCTAGAATATGGAATATTGAGTAAAATTAGGGAAAGTTTTCAAAATTCAAAATGGTTTAATATTTATGGGTGAATATTCAACTCGAATCTGGCCAAATTGATGAAAAACCCATATTTTTGTGATTTGCTCTAAAATTGTCAAAAACATTTTCTAAGTTTGGGATTCGTTTTTATCCAATCCCCCATCCTGTTTCATGTATAAATAAGGATCAAAGGATCGATGGGTCACTAATTATTATCGTCATTATGTTAGTGTGTTCTCATATGGGGAGATTTGGATTCATAAGAAAGGTGTTGTAAATTTTTGAATTTGAATGGAATAAGGAAGTGTTGATGCTCTAAGTGTTGGTTGTGGAGCCTGGTGATCTTCCTGATTCAGTGATCTTTGTTTTCAGCTGTTTTTATACCCCATGAATATTTTACACCCCAGAATAATGTACACTCATCCATGCGGAGGAATGCAGAGGGGGGTTACACCCCCTGCGGAGTCTGGGGGGGCTATCCCCCCGACTGGGGGTTCCGCGGGCAAGCGGGCCCCTGAAGGAAAAATTGCCTTGTAAATGTGTATTGTAATTTCATTTTAAATCTGGACCGTTCATTATAATTTCGCAAATCTAACATTAGAAGTTATGTTAGGGTTTTTTCCCTAGAAGGCAACCCTCTTTTATGAGGGAAATGTATTGCGACTATGTATCATAGTGAATATTATATTATGAGATATGAGACTGTGAGAGATAAAAGAGGAAGTTATAGAAGGTTTCTTGTAGGTTGTATCCCTTCATTTGTTGGATAATAATAAAGGAAGGACCTAGCAATTTCTCTAGTGGACATCGCCCACACTGGGTGAACCATGTATATTTGTGTCTCTATTGTATTGTGTATCTTCTGTGTTTTATTTCCGCATGTGTTTTATTTTATTTCTCTGTGATCCTATTTTTCTAACACTAAGTCATTGAGTGTGATTACTCCTTGGTTCTGTAAGCCTCTCTAGCCACACATGCTAGTTGAGGTAGGGCCCCCTCAGCCTGGTATATTTTTTTCTTGTTTATTATCTAATTTACATAGTAATTAGGATTTAGTTAATTGCATTTCTAGCTTACTTACAGTTTAATTTAAATTCATAATTTGTGTCATTGCAATTTGATTTAGTCTTATGAATTCAGTTTCATTAAATACTCAGGATTAATTCTTCAATTGTATGCAATAATGTTCGATCTCTTCCATTGTATGTATCACTTCCTTCTTTTGCTTCTCTGTTTTATGTTTATTATGTTATAACACACTTACTACCAGCAATCTGATCCACCCATTGTGCAATTTGATTACAGAGTATGAGTATATGTTCAAGATCACCCCAAATTGTGTCTCCATGCACCTTCAAATCCAGTTTCAGATATTTGTTCTAAATATTATGTTTTTACTGATTGCATTTCCCAATCATCATTACAACTTACAACTGTGTCCTTTTCCAAACTAACTACACTTTGACCATGATTCCCTTTTCCAATTCACTGCTATCCCATTGTTATTCCATCCTCAATTAGTGTTCCTTCATTCCAGATCTGCCTTTCCATGAATTCATCATTTAAGTCACCTTAGATATTCACCCAACATCACCCTCTTTAATGTTGGTAAGGTTTTGTTAGTTGACAACAATTTTGATAGTTTCTAATCCGCATTTCATTTGTGTGTTTATAAAACAAATAAAACTATAAAAAAAAACACAAATATTCCCTCTCATAATCACTCCTCCATTTTCTTCATACAAATCGATTAAACCATACCTCAACATGCATTCACAAGAACTCAATTCCATTATACCCAACATTACATCCATAAACTAAACCCTCTCTAATCAATTGCACCCAGATCTGGGCTGTTTTGAGATTGGTTATAGAGGTAGATCATTTCCATTTTAGCTCTCAATAATTCTTTGTGAATTGTTTTCATTAGTGCAATAATATAAGACACACAAAGAGTTAAATCCATTCCTCTTATATTCCTCTACTCTCACTCTAAAATTCCGTTGGAATTGATTAGAAGATTTTATCACATCTACAATCCATTGAACATAGAAAACACAAAGTGTATTTCCTTCCATATATTCCTCTTCATACAGATCATTGTTACAT
>SNQJ01S0194194.1:0-17669 GCA_010110895.2 Picea sitchensis | reverse complement strand
CTCTTTTTCTATCTTTGTATGTATTTCCAACACCTGGGCTTGGAAAATTCCAAGCTCTACCACTTGATTTTGAATGGAATTAATCTTATTTTGTAATTGTCTATTCATTTCTTCTTGCAGTAGGACTTGTGCTTGACTGACCTGTATCTTCAGGTTTGCTTCATCTAAGCTTGCTTTCATTTTTTGAATCTCCTATATGTCATTGAATCTGGCTCGTTCTAGACCCTTGGTTATCTACCGATTGATACTTCTTTCAGTCTCCTTTAATTTACTTTGTAGTTGAGCTATCATCTGATCTTTCTGCTGCAACATAGTTCTCAAATTCCCCACAGAATATAAATTTTCCTATGCTAAGTCTCCCATTGTTCCTGCTATTTCTATAGTGAATTCCCCTTCTTCAAGTTTTTGTCCATCTACGATGATCTTGTGCTTTTTTATCATCATGTCTCCTCTTGGATGCATTTCCTATTTCAGGATATCCTTCCTCTTTTTACTGAAAAAGTAATCAGGGGAAGGAATTTCATCCCTAGAAATAGGCTCAAGATCACTAACATATAGAGCTCCCTCTTGGGGGTTTCCATAGGTAGACTGCAATGGGGTCAAAGAAGTAATGGGACTTCCAAGTTCCGTCGATGTTGTTCCTCCTACTTTTTTGGGAAAATCTTCAGGGATTTCTGGGGATGTTTCCAACTCCTTTCCTTTCCCTGCCTATGATTTTTTTGTCTGAGGAACTTCTGTTTCTTGTGAAGGCATTTCAATATCCTTCATTTGTCCCTTTGTATTTGCTTTATCCTGTACATTTGTTTCAAAACCTGGGGGAGGCCCTTCCTACTCTGGAGGAGGGGTCCTGGATTCACCCTGTAAAATATTTGGCAAACGACTTCACCTGTGACTTTGGAAGGACATGAAACTAGTCTGTAAGTCGGGTGATAAGGCCCGTACCCTGTTCATTACCTCCTCATAGGTTTTAACCTCTTTGAATATATCATCATAAACAAACTTTTCGTGTTCATAAGCTTTCATATTGCAGTGCATCAAATGTCTATTTACTAATTGATAAGGTTCATGCTTTCTGTGTTCGATATCTACCAGTTTAACTTCTTCTAGTGCTTCGGCTTCCACCTTAGAATGGCCTAGGTTTAGCAATGAGAATTTCTCGACATGTATAGGGAAGATTGGCCAGGACTTCTTTCGAGTTGCCTTTAGCTCTATTCCAATACCACCTTTCACTATTTGATTTGCTACCTCCCTCAATACCAGTATGTCCGGGAGGAATTTTGGAAGCACATGAGGGGGGATTGAGCACCCATAAACCCTAATGTAAGAGAAGTTTTCATCAATGAACCAGTCGTCTATTGCTTTGAGGTTTTCTGAGACTAGCTCAGAAATGTGAGGGGGTTCACAGCCATAAAACATTTTATGCATTGGAATTACTATGAAATGACAAATTTCATAAAATGCATTCTTAGCATTTTCTTCCCATAGCACAAAGTGATACTCGTGAATGGATTCGGGGTAGGTTGATCAGGGGATCAAATTTTGCTCAAAAATTCAAAGTGCTCATAATTGCTTCAAATCGAACAGGAGCGTAGGCCTCATCGTTATGAACCCAATGCAACTCGTTTGGGTTCAAACGGACGTCGGGAGCGAGAGATATCGCGTTCTGTTAAAAATGACAAACAAGTAAAAAAAGGGGTGTTGACTGTACAGTTCGTACAGTCCATATAGACGCTAACGTGGAAGGTTGTACGACACATGGTAGGTAGCTATTTGCATAGTTGGCAAGTGACATGGCTTGTTTGTAGCGAATGGAATGGCGACACATGGCCCAATCAATGGCTGCCATGTGTCCCCTATTTATTGGTTTAAAATTTATGTGGAGTCCACCGGATTCGACCCCGTGACCTCCACTCACGTGCAAAGATTTGGAAAAGACCACCAACCAATGCGCCACCATAGTGTTTCTTAACACTATATGGTGCGGATTTTATTTGAATTAAAATGTTGTAAGTTTTGGTGGGGGGTCGAGATGGGGCCTAGCCCCAGCCCATGGTTATGTTATATTGTAATATGGCCACGGTTTAAAACCTTTGCGCACACATTCAAAACTAAACCCCGGTCGTATGTGTTTTAATATGACTACAGGCACGTGTATGTGTTTTAACATAGCCCTTTTAATATAGCTCGTTGTCACATATTTGTTGCCATATGACCATTGACGCGCGCACGGGTATGCGTTTGGTTTTTAAATTCGGTTCAAATGGTTATGGCCCTTGCTTTTAAACGCATGGTCACATGGGTCATATGACCTTGCCCTTGACGGTTAGGGGATAGGTGCACCCATAACTATCCTACAGTTTGCACGGTTCATGCGGTTGCACCCAATGCTAAGTTTTTATGCTTAAATATGCGTGTGGGCTAGGTTGAGCCAATAAGGGTGTGTTTTGTAGATGCAGAGATAGAAAGCTTGAAGGGGGGACTTCCAGGAAGCCTATCTTCTTCAATTTTTGGCCAAACGAGGTGCCGAAAAATCCTAGCTAGGGGTTTTTGGACGTTATGAAGCCATTGGAGCAGTCTATTTGGCATTTTGAGCATTGTAAAGCACATTTTTGAGAACTTTGAGAAAATAATACAAATGATCCATTAGAAGCTGGACCAGGAGATGTAGCCCAAGAGAGGGGTGAACTCCTTTATCATTTGTTGTGTTATGTGTTTTTTGTTCACTGATTTTGATGCTATTTATATGCATCTTGAATGAGTAAATCCTATTAAAGTTGTGTTTCAAAGTTGATCCATTTTCATTTTAACACATAAAATTTTAACTTGCAAATATTTTCAAGAATACAAGTCTTCTTCATTTTTAGATCACAGGTTATGTTCCAACTCCAATTCATCAGGGGAAATGGAGTCACAAAGCAGATTGCATCCATGATGTACGCTAACATGTAAAAGGCCACGGGATAACCTTTATATCTTGCAACTCTGTAATTTGAAACCTCTTGGGCTAGGTTATCAGACAAAATATTGCTCCAGTTAAAAGTGTATCCTTTGGATGCTTCTTCTAAAAGGGGCACCCATTCTGCGGGGAAATGGCAGGGATTATTTTTCCCGAAGAGTCTACACAGCATAATGGCTACATAGACCATGTACTCATTCAAAGATGTTGTGGAATAAATTCCATGGGTATCGGCCCTAAATTTCATTGGACATCTCCACCATTCTTTGATTAAATCGGGATAAGTTCGGTCTGCCTCAGTACATTCTTTCCTTTGAAACTCAGCTATAAATTCAGCATTATAAATGTACTTAGGATTTGGTGAGAGTTTATACATTACTTGTATATGCTCTAGCCTGAATGAGCCAACAACAACCGCTTGATCGTTTAAAATGATTCTTGTCGGGATATCAACCTTCTCCAAGGCCCAATTGATCATGTCATTGTATGCCATGAGCCGAGGGTATGTTGCGATCTTATGAAGCTCGGATTCTGCTATATCCTGAAAGTGATTCTCGAAATCAGCAGGAGAATTTTTTATTTCGTAATCCAGGAATTCATAGATTTTTCTCCAAGATTTAATTGAGTCAATGGTGTGTGGCGTAGTGTCAGAAATGATATCTCCTTCTGGGTTACGCATTTCCTCTATATATTCACTCTTCTTTGGTACTTTCTTTGGCACCATAGCTCTATGTTAGATGGAAAACATGTCACAGAAAAGAAGTGTATGAGCTTGGTTGAATGTGAATTACCTTCAAAAGACAGAACAAGCATAGGTTTTGGAACACAGACTTTCAATTCGCCTTAAACTCATTTTATGACGAAAATATTGACGCCATTGGCCTGTAATCAATTACATTTAATGAAAAAAATATTTATGAGATACGCGCATCATTTATCAGTTATCTGTTTATTAATAAGGTCATATTTCGGCAATCCCAGATTCAAAATTTGAAAGATTTCATTCAACGGTACCGAAAATAAGAAAATACCAAAGCAGTTTAATTACCGTTAATTGTGTTTTTAAAATAGAGTTAGTCCAGTTTAAAAGTTGATTATGGTTCGAGACTTCGCGTTTCGGGGTTTCGAGGATCATGGATACATGAGGTATGTCATCGATAAACCCCTATTTCCGAAATTGCAAAATCACGATGAGATTAAATTAGGCCTTAACTTTTGAATTAGTAGATTAATTAATCAAGATTAAAGACTAACTTCCAAAAGAGGGTTAATTCGGTCTAAACACAGATTATGAGTCGGACCTTCGCGTTTCAGGATTTCGGGGATCATGTTGACAAGAGGTATGTTATCGTCGAACCCTGTATCCTGAAATTGTGATACGATTAACTAAATCTTTAATAATTATTAACTTCCATTTTTCGGGAAATCGGGGATCGGGATTCCATGATTCGATATGTATTAAAACATATGTTCTCAGTAAACCCCGAATCCTGAAAAAAAATTAAAGTTAGTCTTAACTCCTTTAGGTTTTAAGCTTATCATGATTAAAACATAAATTTATAGAAAGTGCGTCGGGACTTTTTATAACATTTTTGGTTTTTTTCCTTTTATTATTTAAAGAATAAAGCTTATCAAGATTTCGGTACCGGCCTTTTGGAAATGATAGTGAGGGTTATGCTTTATGAAAAGTCGAAACCCAAAAAAGGAAAATTTTAGCCTTAGAAATAAAAACTTTAAAAATTGTTTCAACATAGGCTCCAATTGGGGACCTCGTCTCCTTGTGGGACGAGGAGAACAAGTAGACTTAGTGCCTTTATTGGGTAAATGGAGTCAATGGATTCTTTCTGCAGAACTTGCTTAGGAAGGAGATACAGAGGGAAAAAGAGATTATGTCTTTATTTCTGAAAAGATTTTCAAAACTCCCAACGTTGTAAACTCAGTTGTAGCCCCATTCATGATCTTATCCTTCTTAATACTGAATTTAAGTCTGCTTTAAGATGATCAAAACAATATTAGGAAATCCAACAGATCTTGCACCTTTTGGCTTGCATCAAATGAAGTAAATTTCATGTTTTTAATTGGGGAACCCTATCTAGATTTGGGATGCAGATCCGGTTTCGAAAAGGCTGGTAACCAGAGTAGAGTGAAATTTACGTATGACATCCTTATAGATACCTCAGATATTGCTTCACTACCAGCGATCTTGTTCAGTACCCCAGTGAAGTTATCTGTCCCTTTTTACTGAATTTCCTTTCACCACTTCGAATCATAATTATGCATTTAAATGTTGAGACAAGGGAAATCATTTAAATGAATTTCCTTTCATCGTCTTCTTGGACTAGATGGGGTCAATCAAATATGAATTTCCTTTCACCATATGTCTTATATTTTACTTTTTGAACACGAAGTGGGGGAAATCAGTGGTAGTAAGTATACCAGGGATGGTATCTGTGTAAAATTTGCAGTGGAGGTCTGTCACCTTGCTTTGATTACCCTGGACCAACCTTTTATTAACTTTCAAAGCACCTCACCCCGCAGGGAAAAAAGGAAAAGATTAATTCCAGGGGTCTTCCTTCGAGAAAGCCTAAATCCTTAGAAAAATGTTCAGAAACCTAGGAGAGTCAGGATCGGCCTACGCATAACTTTGTTTAGTCGGAGAGTGAGGAGTTATGAGGACTGGTTTACCTTTTAAGATCTGTTTTTTAGCTTCCAAAGCTAAGACGTAATCTCTTCTCCCTCTGTGGGAAACCCGAAAATATGCTTGGTATTTTAAGAAGGCAAAACCGAGGGTAGAAAGGGGCGATGGAGAAAGACCTGGAAATCAAAAAACAGGGGTCATGGATTAAACCCAACTCCTGGAACTCTTTCTCGGAGACGCTTTTCTCTCTTTGTTTATTTTAATTACCTCTTATATTTATCTAGGTGAAACTCTTAGGGCCTAGAGTAAGAAATTGTTCTTTTAGTGACATATCACACTTACAAGACAATCACCGCACTTTAAAAACCTTTGTTTGAAAAATAGACTTCTCTGGAATTCATACCTTCGCCTTACCATTTTTGTTCTCTTTTGAAATAATGGAAAATATTTTCTATCACCTATTTTCAGTGAATTTATCTTCTGATATATGGATGTATGTTTCTCAGCTTTCGCTTGTTTGGGCTGCAAGCCAGGATCCTTTAAGGGAACAATACGAAGAGTATCAGGGCTTTTAAAAGAATTGAATACGTTGAAAATGTTGTATCCCTACTTCTAGAAAAAACATTAACCTATTTTATTTTTTATTTTTTTAAACGAAAGTAGACTTACCAAAGAAAATTATGAAATAAAAAGAAAAAACAAACTGGTACATACAGTGGGAATTTTGGAAACCAATTATTCCATATAGTGTTTTAAATAATGCCCGTTGACAGGGGCGTTGAGGATTTTACCGTCCAAATTTTCTAACAGAAACGAATTTTTTCCTTCAGGAGATGCAACCTTGAACGGTCTGTACCAGATGTGATCGAATTTACCATGTTTCGTCGAGTCTTCCTTCTTAGCATTCTATTTTAAAACCAAATCTCTGAGGAGAAAATCTATGTCTTTGGCCTTACGATCGAATATCACTTTCATGTCGTCCTGGTATTTCTGCAGCCTTTTGTCCACTTCGGTCCTGTGTTGTTGGACTTCAATCAGCTGGTTTATTCTTCTTGTGACATGATTTGGTTCTTCCTTCTCATCTTGCCAAAGTTTCATTACGAGAAGCAATAGATTTATAGGTAATACTACGTCAGTCCCGTACACCATTTGGAAAGGAGAAGTGTCGATAGACTTTTTCGTGCCTATCTGATTTGCCCACAAAGCATATTTCAAATGCACATGCCAATATTTCTTGTTTTCTCTCAAAACTTTCTTAATTATATTGATTAGGCTCTTGTTTGAAGACTTGACCAGACCATTTCCCTGGGGGTAGTATGTTGTGGAATGACCAAGCACAATATTATACTTTTGGCAAAAACTGACCATAGCCATAGATTTAAAATCCTATGCATTACCTGTGACTATCTTTCGGGGGCAGTCGAATCTAGACAGAATGTTCTCTTCTAAGAAATCTATTACCACTGAATCTGTAGCCCTTCTAGTTGGAATAGCCTCCACCCATTTTGTGAAGTAATCTGTAGCAGTCAGGATCCATTTATGTTGAGTGCTATAATGAGGATTAATTTCTCCTATGAAAAATAATCCCCATTGTTGAAAAGGAGCTTTCGTTTTGACCGGAAACAACGGCATTGCTGGAAGTTTATGCTTGCCTGCAAAAAATTGGCAAGGGTTGCAGGCTCAGACCCTGGCAATGACATCTGAGAAAAGTTTGGGCCAATAATATCCTTCCCTCGGGATATTATAAGTCATTTCCCTCCATGAGTGATGTCCTCCACACACTCCTTTGTGAAATTGGCTTATGACCTTCTCTATTTCTGATTCAACCAAACAAACCTATAGGAAGCCAAGTGGGTCCTTCCAATATCATTGTCTTTTGAATATATAGTACTTGACCGCATGCAGCTTAAGCATTCTGGCTTTAGATGGGGGTAAGTCACTTGGGCACTTCAAGGTCGACAGATAGGACACTATATCTTTGTACCAATCTGATGAAACAAACTTCTCTTCGATCTTGATTTTAGCTATTTGTTCATCAAGCTCATTCATGTCCACACACTCTTCACCTCCCTATAGGCCATTTATTCCAAGAGCTCTAAAATTTGATTCAGCTAAGAGTTTAGCCAAACCTTGTCCCTTTACTAGTCTCGTTGGTTTTACCTCCAGGTCGAATTCTTGAATTTTGGCAAGCCACCGTCCTCTTTTTCCATCACTGTCACACTGAACCAAAATGTCTTTTACGGAGCTAGTGGGTACATAGGAAATTACCTTGGAATGCAACACATAGGTTCTGAAAGCCTTTAATGCCTTCACCATAGCATATGATTGTTTTTCCATTGTATCATATCTGATTTTGGTGTCTCGAAGACTTTTTCTAAAAAAGGATATCGATTGCTTGAAACCTTCTTCATTCTTCTGGAGGAGTACCGCGACAAGTGTGTGTTTGGAGGCGAATGAGAAAATAAGAAAATCCTTTAGATAATCAGGGCTTGCTAGTACGGGTGCCTTGCTTATAACCTTCTTGATGCGTGCAAATGATGCTTTAGTTTCTGGTGTCCATTTCACTTTGTTGTTTTTCTTTAGCATATCTGTGATCAATTTCACGATTTCAGCAAAGTTTGGAATAAATCTCCTCAAAAAAATTATTTTTCCTAAGAATGACTGAATATCTTTTACATTCCTATGGATATTTATTGTGTCTATAGCTTCAACTCTTTTAGGGTCAATTCTAATTCCATATAGAGACACAATATGGCCCAAGAGTTTACCTTCTTGCATAGCAAAGTGAGACTTTTTGGGGTTTAAAGACAAACCAAACCTGCGGCATTTCTCAAACGTCTGCTTGAGATGTATCGGATGATCTTCATCAGATTTAGAAAAAACGGTTAGATAATCAAGATAGATAACTACAAATTTGTCCCTTTCGCCAATGAAAGCAATATCCATAGCACGTTGGAAAGTAGCACCTGCATTCATTAAACCAAAAGGCATCTTGTCATACATAAATGTACCCCAAGGGGTGGTGAAAGTTATTTTTTCTTTATCATGTTCGTTGACGGCAATTTGATTGTACCCAGAAAACCCGTCGATCATCGACATCCTATTTGCCCCAACTACTTTTTCTAAAACGTGATCCATTTTGGGTAGGGGGTAATTATCTTTGAGGGAGGACTTATTTAGATTTTTGAAATTGACACACAATCTAATTTCCCCATTTTTCTTTCTAACCGGGACCAGGTTTACTACCCAATCGGAGTATCTTAATGGTACAATTTTTTTGCATCCAGGAGATTTTTAACTTCCCTTTCGATCACGGGCAATAAAATAGGATTGATTTGTCTAAGTTTTTGTCTAAATGGTTTGACACCGGGCTTCAGGGGTATCTTATGTTCAATCAAAGTGGTGTCATAGGTTCTCAGTTCTTCATATGACCAAGCGAAAACGTCCTTGTACTTTCTAAGCAACTCCGCGTATTTACTTTTGGTTTCTAGGGACAGATATTTCGATAGTTTCACCATCCGAGGGTTTTCTTTAGTACCTATGTCACAGTCCTCAACCTCTTCAGGTTGAGGCTGTAGAGTGGATTTTGAAGGGATATCATCTTGATTGAATAATCTTTCCAAGGGAATCAGGGCCTTGGGGATTTGGTTATTTTTAAGAACGAGCATTCTGTGATTCGTGATTTTATCATGGAAATCTTGAGGATCCTCCCCTTCCTGCATGATCCAAATAGGATCATTTTGATTTTCTTGATCAGTATGTGTTTCAGCAAACTCGTCCATTGATTCCAAAAATTTGCGAAGTTGTTCATCGTCCTCAAAGACTTGCCAATGATGTATGTTATTCGGTATAGAAGGTCGGTGCCTCATTTGTATGTGGTACTTAAGTCTAAATGTGGTGGGAGGTGTGAAAGTTGAGGCTTCTTAGGCTAACGCATCAGCCTGTTGGTTTTCATTCCTTGGAACGAAATGAACCTTCACAGAGGAGAAGAAATTTGCGATCAGATCCCAGACGCAATTCCTGTAGGACCTCAACCTAGGATGTTTGGCCTAGTACTGTCGGTTTACCTATTTTATGATTAACTCGGCATCACCAAAGACTTCGAGGTTTTTTATTTTCATTCTCCTAGCAGCTTCTAATCCTAATACTAAGGCTTCATACTCGCATACGTTATTTGTGCAGTCCACATTCCACTGTAACCTATAGGAAAAGGGGATTACAAATTGATCATCAGGAGCCACAAGGAGTTCCCATGTTCTAGCTCCTAAGTAGGATGAAGCACTGTCAAAAAACATCTTCCACACACCAGAGCTATATACATTTCTTTTAATTTTTTCTTTTTATGTTTTTTCTTCTATACAAGTTTCATCTATATCTACATCAATATCGTCATCAATGGATAAGATACAACTACCTAAATCTTGATCAGCAATATATACAGGGTGGTTATTTGGGTTATGTGGATCACCTACCGTGAAATCCAATCTAGTTTCTCTATACAAGCGCGTGTATTGTCCTCCAAAAACTGGAATCGTAGCATACGTCATGTCAAGTTGGAGAGATCCTCCAAGCTTGGCACCCCATGACCTAGATAATATCATACCATATTTCAGAGGGATATCGGTGACCAATACGTCCATAAGAATGATTTTCATGGGTGTTTGTGCCAATTTTACCACCAGGTCTTTAATCATGCCTATGCATTTGACTTTTCTTGAATCAAATGAATATAAATCTCCATAAGGCCTGGTGATTTCGAGACCTAATTTATCCATAATGGCTTTAGGCATCACATTGTGGGATGTTCCAAAATCAAGCCTACAGTTATGGAGTAAGTGGTCGAACAAGGTTAACGTGATATAGAAAGGGGCAACGGTGTCTTTCGCACCTTCGACATGTGGACTAAAAACTATGTTTGGCTTGTCATCTTCTAAGTTGATGACATTGTCTTGGCTTTCATCTTCCGAAAAGCTAATCATCTTGGCAAAAAAAATTTCTGTATATGGGATTTTTAACCATTTCAACAAGTGGGATAGGGATTTTGATTTTGTTTATTTCATTTTCCAGACTAAAATTTCCCAGGGCCTTGTTTCTTTCTATGTTTGGGGCCTCCATTCCTTTCTTTTCATCTTTTCTTTGTGGTGCGGATTTGGTTTCATTTACAGGCACTTGTGTATTCACGGCGGGTGCTCCTACTGACTTTGACTTGACAGGTTGTGTGTCAGTGGTGTGAGTTTTTGTAGTCTGTTTCTCAACAACCTTTGGAGTCGCTTCATCAGTTTCACCCCTAGGCAAGATCTTTTTTGTTGGGGCAGCTAGAAAACTCTTGTTCCTAGGCCTTAAATTGTATTTTTCATGTAGTTCGGCTATAATATCATCTACGATACCCTGATAGGTCAAATATTCAGAAGTATCGTTGGTAACATCATCTTCTGATCTAATTTCTTTATTTAAGGATTTTTCATAATCTTGTCTTGATAAATAGGGTGATTTACTATCGTCGCCAGGATTAATTATATCCTCATCTAACTCTTCAAAATCTTCTAGGTCTTCCTCTCCAATAAAGTTTTCACTTTTGAAGGGGGTTGGGAGTTTTTTATCTTCATTCTTAATTGTTTTCTGTGGGGCCTGAAGATCAGGATTCCTTCTAAAATCCTTCCTAGGAAAATTATCCCTTTTCGATTTATCTAGTTGCATTTTTGAGATTTTATTTGAAAGTTCTAATTACCCTAGTCATCTCGTTTATTTTATCTCCTGAGGATTTCCCTGATCCTGAGGGTCCACCTTGCTCTTTGAATTTCCTACTTTCTTTGTTCCTAGTTTCTATTTTTGCTTTTAACTTCCCTGATGCCATCATGTTCGATTCGATTTCTAGAGCATCATCTTGCATTTTCATGAGATCTACTAATCTCCTTTCTCTCAATAATAGAGCGAAATCAGGATCAAAGGTTCCAGTTAAAGTCACCTTTGCTGCGGGTTGAGAAGGTTTGACCTCGACCAGGATTTTATTATACAATTTGTTAAACCTTTGCGTGAACTTTAGAACTGATTCTGAGTTTTTCTTTCTAAGGGATCCAAATTCAGTTAGGTAATAGAGGTGGTCCCTCCTTTCCCCCCATTGTCTGATAAAAGCATTTTCAAGTTCTTCGTAAGATCTTAGAGATCCGACTGCTAAGGCTCAGAACCAGGTCCTCACCTGTCCTTCGAAAGTCTGAACGAAGAGTCTAGAATAGAAATATTCATGTTCGATTCTGAGGATGTCGGAAAATTGGTCAAAGAAATTTATGTGTTCTTGAGTGATTAAATCTCCTTCCCCTGTAAATTTGGGAAGTCTTTTCGTATAGTTTTCAGGAAGGTCGTGTAGGGGAACTGGGAGGAAAAGGGGGGCATATCTGGCAGCTACCTTAGTAAAGATTCCAGGAAGCGGTGCTTGGCCGCCAGTTGGTCCTCCTAGAGCAACACCCCCAGCTCCTGCGCCTCCGTGTGCATCCATTGATGGATTTGAGGCTGAAGATCAGAGTGTGTGAGGAGAAGACTCACGGAAGTCTGGGGTATATACTTCAGGAAAAGATAGCATATCATTTGAAAGGGGAAGCAAGATAGATCTCTCAAGTGTTTCCTTAACGTTCAACTGTGTAAAATCAGGCTGACAAATAGTATGTATGGGTGAAATGATTTGTCTAAGGGATCTTCGTGATTTTAAAATCTTTTCTGGATCCGAGACTGGCAAGGTCTGCTTGTCATCCGGGTTCTTTTGGGTGTTCTTTCAGCTAATAGTCAGTTTACTTATCATGGAGTTTCCAAGTGAAAAATAAAGGTAGCCTTAGAAGGTTTTCTATCTTTGTTCACTATCAAAGAAAGAAAGTGTCAATGTCGTTCTTCCCAAGGAAAAGTTTTGTTTCTTCGCTCCCCGGCAACAGCGCCAAAAAGATGTTGTTCTTGAGTTTATACTTTAAGGCTCTAAAGTATACCATCAAGGCACCCAAAAAGATAAAGAGAATTAAGGAGTAAGAATCAATTGCGAAGGGTAAATCAGAGTTGGTTTCTCAACTATCTCTGTCTAGCTTCCCATTGTTCTTGGATGTCGATTTCTCTCTCAATAACTGCACATGAGCATTCTAATTCGACTCGGGTAGTTTATGTTTGCAGGATAGTACTAAATAAGTTTAAAGCAATGCTAGTTTGATCCTGTAGGATAGGTTCTATGTTAGGTTGTCTATTACTTGGGACAGTCATGAGGAGTAAAATTTTATTGAATTATAAAGAAGTTTTAAAATTTGTTGCTTCAGTTTTGTAGGATGAAATAGAAAAGGAATTTTGGAACTCAAAATAATAACATAATCACAGTAAAGGTCGTTTCCTGTACTTGAAGCGATTTGAGAATATTAAAATAATAACAAAGTAAGTTGTTGAAGAATATGAGGCTTTAATMATGAAAGAATCTCATATCATAACAGAAGAAGGGGAGGAAAACAAGATTTCTAATGAAGTATAAAATATAATCGTCCAACTGACCWACAGGTCTTGAAACTGTTGATAGAAATCACAGAGGAAAAACTRTAAATGATTAGATAATCAAATAAATTCAAACTACGGTAGAATTTTGAATTAAATTATAGTCGATCATTCATTAGAAAGACATAGAATGAAAGATGTTGAAAGATATTAAAAACAGAGTAAATGAACACATAGATTCAAGTTGACAGAATTCAGAATCTCTTATGCATTATCTGTATCACTGTAAATTGGAAAACTTCTAATACAATTGGCTCCCAAAAAAAAAAAATCCTCTTCTCAGTCTTGTGAAATTATATTTATACATGATCACCAAACATTTTCCCGTTGGTGATTAACTAACTTCCGAAGACTAACAATTACATGAATGAGCAATGTTGAACCATTTACATTTCTATTTTAATTGCTTCATTATTTCAATGATGAAAATATCCATAACAGTATTTCATGTCTGCGTTAATGAACTTCCTTCTTCTGTTTTAAGATAGAGAATACATTTTTCCCAGGAACTGCACCAAAACTCTGGGAGCTTCTGGAATATCTTTTGCTTCAAATAGGAAGAACTTTCTTTGTAGTTCAGGTAGACAATCTTCGATTATCTTTCTTGTGAACTTAATAGTTTGTAACTTTAAGTTCAGCATCACTATCCATTTGTCGATTTGAATGACATTGATTACCTTTATTTGTGGGATCTCTACCTGAATTTCTTCCAGATCCTCCTTGAATCTTAACTAATGCTTAACAATTTTAATTTCTCCTAACAACCCTAGACAGTTGTTTCTTCCAATGTTCAATGAAGCTTTCTCTAAAAGGTCGAAAATTCCTTGACAGACATCATTTACCTCTCTGGTTATTTTCTTGTTTTCTGTGAGGTTTGCCTCCCATACCTTGAGTATTATATCACCTTTAATCTTCTCTGAAATAGATAGATTTTGAATCTCTCTAAACTTCTCTTTTGTTGAAAGAGCCACTGCTTTTTGAAAAGTTGTTCTGGCTTCTTTCACTTCTCTTTCTTTCAGGAGAATACTCTCAAAGGATTTACTTGTTTCTTAAAAGTAAGTCTGAATAAATTCCAGCTTAAAAAACACTCCCTGTTGCTCTTTTTCTATCTTTGTATGTATTTCCAACACCTGGGCTTGGAAAATTTCAAGCTCTACCACTTGATTTTGAATGGAATTAATCGTATTTTGTAATTGTCTATTCATTTATTGTTGTTGTAGGACCTGTGCTTGACTGACCTGTATCTTCAGGTTTGCTTCATCTAAGCTTTCTTTCAGTTTTTGAATCTTTTGTATGTCATTGAATCTGGCTCATTCTAGACCCTTGTTTATCTACCGACTGATACTTCTTTCAGTCTCCTTTAATTTACTTTGTAGTTGAGCTATCATCTGATCTTTATTCTACAACATAGTTCTCAAATTCCCCACAGAATATAAATTTGTTGATGTTAAGGCTCCGATTGTGCCTTCTATTTTTGTAGTGAATTCCCCTTCTTCAATTTTTTGTCCATCTACGATGATCTTGTGCTTTTTTATCATCATGTCTCCTCTTGGATGCATTTCCTATTTCAGGATAGCCTTCCTCTTTTTACTGACAAAGTAATCAGAGGAAGGAATCTCATCCCTAGAAATAGGCTCAAGATCACAGCTAACATATAGAGCTCCCTATTGGGGGTTTCCATAGGTAGACTGCAATGGGGTCAAAGAAGTAATGGGACTTCCAAGTTCTGTCGATGTTGTTCCTCCTACTTTTTTGGGAAAATCCTCAAGGATTTCTGGGGATGTTTCCAACTCCTTTCCTTTCCCTGCCTCTGATTTTTCTGTCTGAAGAACTTCTGTTTCTTGTGAAGGCATTTCAATATCCTTCATTTGTCCCTTTGTATTTGCTTTATCCTGTACATATGTTTCAAAACCTGGGGGAGGCCCTTCCTTCTCTGGAGGAGGGGTCATGGATTCACCCTGTAAAATATTTGGCAAACAACTTTGCTTGTGACTTTGGAAGGACATGAAACTAGTATGTAAGTCGGGTGATAAGGCTCGTACCCTGTTCAATACCTCCTCATAGGTTTTAACCTCTTTGAATATATCATCATAAACAGACTTTTCATGTTCATAATATTTCATATTGCAGTGCATCAAATGTTTGTTTACTAATTGATAAGGGTCATGCTTTATGTGTTCGATATCTACCAGTTTAACTTCTTCTAGTGCTTCGGCTTCCACTTTAGAATGTCTTAGGTTTAGCAATGAGAATTTCCCAACATGTATAGGGAAGATTGGCCAGGACTTCTTTTGAGTTGCCTTTAGCTCTATTCCAATACCACCTTTCACTATTTGGTGTGCTACCTCCCTTAATACTAGTCTGTCCGGGAGGAATTTTGGAAGCACATGAGGGGGGATTGAGCACCCATAAACCCTAATGTAAGAGAAGTTTTCATCAATGAACCAGTCAAATATTGCTTTGAGGTTTTCTGATATTGGCTCAAAAATGCGAGGGGTTTCACAGCCATAAAACATTTTATGCATTGGAATTACTATGAAATGACAAATTTCGTAAAACGCATTCTTAGCATTTTCTTCCCATAGCACAAAGTGATACTCGTGAATGGGTTCAGGGAAGGTTATGTTCCAACTCCAATTCATCAGGGGAAATGGAGTCACAAAGTAGATTGCATCAATGATGTACGCCGACATGTAAAAGGCCATTGGCTGACCTTTAGGTCTTGCAACTCTGTAATTTGAAACCTCTTGGGCTAGGTTATCAAACAAAATATTGCTCCAGTTAAAAGTGTATCCTTCTAATGCTTCTTCTAAAAAGGGCACCCATTCCGCGGGAAAATGGCAGGTATTCTTTTTCCCGAAGAATCTACACAACATAATGGCTACATAGACCATGTACTCATTCAAAGATTTTGTGGCATAAATTCCATGGGTATCAACCCTAAATTTCGATGAACATCTCCACCATTCTCTGATTAAATCGAGATAAGTTTGGTCCGCCTCAGTACACTCTTTCCTTTGAAACTAAGTTGTAAATTCGGCATTATAAATGTACTTAGGATTTGGTGAGAGTTTATACATTACTTGTATATGCTCTGGCCTGAATGAGCCGACAATGACCGCTTGATCATTTAAAATGCTTCTTGTCGGGATATCAACCTTCTCCAAGGCCCAATTGATCATGTCATTTTATGCCATGAGCCGAGGGCGTGCTGCGATCTTATGAAGCTTTGATTCTGCTATATCCCGAAAGTGATTCTCAAAATCAGCAGGAGAATTTTTTATTTCGTAATCCAATAATTCATAGATTTGTCTCCAAGATTTAATTGACTCAATGGCATGTGGCATAGTGTCGGAAATGATATCTCCTTCTGGGTTATGCATTTCCTCTGTATCTTCACTCTTCTTCGGTACTTTCTTTGTTGCCATAGCTCTATGTTAGATGGAAAACCTATCACAGAAAAGAAGCGTATGAGCTTGGCCGAATGCAAATTACCTTCGAAAGACAGAACAACAATAGGTTTTGGAACACAGACTTTCAATTCGCCTTAAACTCATTTTATGACGAAAATATTGAAGTCGCTGACCTGTAATCAATTACATTTAATGCAAAAAATATTTCTGAGATACGTGCAGTATTTATCAATTATCTGTTTATTAATAAGGTCGTATTTTGGCAATCCCAGATTCAAAATTCGAAATATTTCATTCAATGGTACCGAAAATAAGAAAATACCAAAGCAGTTTAATTACCGTTAATCATGTTTTTAAAATAGAGTTAGTTCGGTTTAAAATATGATTATGGTTCGAGACTTCGCGTTTCAGGGTTTCGATGATCATGGATACATGAGGTATGTCATCGATAAACCCTGATTTCTGAAATTGCGAAATCACGATGAGATTAAATTAGGCCTTAATTTTTGAATTAGTAGATTAATTAATCAGGATTAAAGACTAACTTCCAAAATAGGGTTAATTTGGTCTAAACACAGATTATGAGTCATGACTTCGCGTTTCAAGATTTCAGGGATCATGTTGACAAGAGGTATGTTATCGTTGAACCCCGTATCCCGAAATTGCGATACGATTAACTTAATATTTAATAATTATTAACTTCCATTTTTCGGGAAATTAGGGATCAGGATTCCACAATTCGATATGTATTAAAACATATGTTCTCAGTAAACCCCAAATCCAGAAAAAAATTTAAAGTTAGTCTTAACTCCTTGTTGGGCCCCAACAACTCACCTTATATTTTTACAAAATTTAAAGGGCCCCTATTAAAATCTTGATAATTATAATGAGCTACAGAATCAACCTTTTCAAATAGTTCCATTCCTTGGCTTGATTTGAGACAAACTTAAGACATTCACTTTAGTATGAGTCATTTATTACAAGAGTATATGTCAAAAGTTAAGAACGAGCATAAAAATCTCAATTTAAACAAAAACGTTAATTTTTTATCAAATGTTTACTTTTATTTAAATTATGATTATGTGTTAATTCTTTTGCTCATTAGCAAGTTTGACTATTTTGAATAATGTTTTCAATACTTCATCAA
>SNQJ01S0194193.1:0-16029 GCA_010110895.2 Picea sitchensis | reverse complement strand
AACAATGGTTCCTATGTGAAGCCATATGGAATATTAAGAATGTCACCGACGAAGATATTAAAAGAACCCAGTTTAGTACTACCCTAAGGGATCGTGCACTGAGCTAGTACATGAAGCTTGTCCAAGGACTTGCACAACCTAAGCCACTGAATTAGATCAAGAACGCGTTGATTGCAGAATTCAAGAAACCTAAATCAAAATCAAAATGTCTTACAGAGATGAAAGAGATCAAGCAGAAGGTAGTCAAACCCATTTGGGAATTTGATCAGATATTTAAGACCTTAACAGGCAGACTGACTTTTTTAGATTGTAGATGAGTAGAACAAAGAGTGGTTCATTACTACCCTTTTACCACACATCAGAGTTCCTCTGATGCAACAGAAGATTTCTTCATAGGCTGAGGTGTTGGAGATCACCATGAATCTAGAATCATCCCATATGGGAGAATCTAGTTCAGGTATGAGTCAAATCTTGAGTTATCTAACTAGTTTGTCTTTGTAGGTCGAAGATATGAAAAAAGACAAGGGAAAATATACAAGAGAATACATATGGTGTGTGAGATGTAGATCAGAAGGCCATGACAAGGAACACTGTCCCCTATTCCATGAATACTTGGCCTCTGAAGCTCTGATCCCTTTGAAGCAAGTCACCTTACCCTGGTGCGAGGTATGCAGAAATAGACATCGCCCTGGTGAGTTCTATTACATGCAAAAATATGTTCAGACACCCAAAAATTTGTATTGAATGTTCTGTAATTCCATGGGACATGATGATAGGGATTGTAGGGCTTACGATCTCATGCATGAAAGGTCAAGAGACATGCATTCAAGGTGAAGTACAACAAGAAGGAAACACTACGTAGTATAACTCCCCTGGGAGAGGAAAATTCAATCCTCGCAATGGATTCAGAGGACGAGGAAGAGGAGGAGGTATGGGTAGAGGCCGAGGATAGATAATCTCTTATAACTATGCACAGTGAGGACACCTAGCAAGGGACTATCAAAACCCTTGTACCACTTGTAGCTATTGCAACTCCTTCAAGCATGTTATTGAGGAATGTTCAACATTGTTGGCTATGCTTCAGGAAATACGAGGACCTCAACAGAACCCGCAAGTGCAACTGATATGTGCTGAGCCTCACGGAGAAGACCCTAGAGTTGTTTTTATCACTAGAGGAGGCGTTGTTACAGGAGAATATAGAATAACCCATGGAAAGACTACAAAAGTCTTAGGAATCAAAAAATATGCAGACAAGACCCAAAATTTGGTTGCAAAGAAAGAAAGACATATATTTGAGGAGGCAAGAAAAGAGTTCAAAGAAGACCAAGGCTCTTCATCAAAGACATGGCTAGAAGTAAGGGAATATGGAATGTCGTAGGCATTTGATCAGTCTGCTTCACCAAGATAAGGAAAAGAGGTAAGCAAGCCCATGGAATTTATATATACTTGTATTAAGTTGATTCAGGATGAGAGCGTTGTACAAGAACTATAAAATTTAATCAGACAGTATGAACTAGTAAATATAGACCCCTTACTGAATAGGGAAGTACACCAAATCACTGAAAAGAGAAGGACAAATAAGGAATTACACTTGAATTCTCAAATAGGAGAATATGATATAGACTATGTGGTCCTCGACTTAGGGTCGGAGGTCAATGTCATGATGAAGAAAACTTGGGAACTGATGGGAAAACCGAAGTTGATATATTCCCCTATCAGGCTCAGGATGGCTAATCAGCAAGTTGTCATGCCCTTTGGATGACTGGAACATGTCCCTATGGACATCTACGGAGTAAGAATGTTTGAAGATTTTGAGGTAATTGAGATAGTTGATGATATTTGTCCTTACCCTATGCTGTTAAGAATTGATTGGGCTTCCAATAATTCCACTGTGGTTGATTTAAAGAAAAGATGTATGCCATTTGAAAGAGATGGCCTTAGGGTAATTGCACCCTTAGATTCAGATGAAGGTCAGCAATACACAGAGACCATCAGAGAAGAAGACCACGCATATGAACTGGAAAACATATACAAATTAACATCTAGACAGTAGGATTACATTAATCATATGGCTGATGGAAACCTAAGATGGCGAAGTGACAATGCATGCTCATCAGACTCGGAAGAAGAACTGGAAAATTAGTAGAATAAAATGTATGAAGTATCTACAAGAAGATGTCCTAGATTAACCAGAGAAGTTCTCTAGATCGACACAAAAGTAAGTAACTTACCCACCTGTTATGGATGGGAAATCCCTCCTATGGACTAGCACTAAGGGTTTTATCATGCATGCAGAAATGACCTTAAGATTCTTACTTTTTACCATCATCCCATGCCTAGACCCCCATTACTCATATGTAAATACAAGTCTCAAGAGATTAAGTTGACGTACCTTATTTTGGGCATTTGATATCGATCCTTCTTCATGTTGGGTCACTCTTTGACTGCAGCTCTCCTCCCAAGGCTGACCTGCATTCGCACAAGACAAACAAAGAACTCCACATGCATTTGATATATAGATTAATGGGTTAGAGATTTAATCAATATGTACACAATAAACCATGAAAACCTCATATGGTGGGACGGGAAAAGTACTTCTTTATTTTTAACTTCAATAAATCAACTTACAATGATGAAGTCAGCCACTGCTCAACAAACCTGGTCCTGGGATCCTCTTCAACTATCCTCCAACTTCTTTACTCTATACTTCTCTTTGCACAAGGATGGTTAAAGGTTGGGACAAAGCGAATGTGCAATCAAGTATAGTTTCTTTACTATGATTCTCCTCTTTCAAATGGGACCCCTAACCCTTCTTTTATAGGCTAGAAGAAGCTAGGTATTTGGTCGAACTTATGGCCATGCATGGCTGAAAGTTTTAGTTAACTTACCCAAAGTTGTGTGTTCCGTCAACAACTTTCCTTTTTTTCATGCTTTTGTAGGTACACATGGGCTGTCTTGGGTCAGCTAGCATGTACATGCATGCAGTAATGGAGTAGGGTGTGTGGGCCTTTATAAAAGGGGTTTTTAAGAAGAGTTGTTCAGCGGTGTTTTGGCAAAGAAGGAATTTGAGATGGCATGATGCCAGGTAAGCATGTCTAGTGAAAATTAGGGTTATAATAGATGCCCCCTAATGTGTGAGGTCAGAAGAGCATCTGATGGCTGAAATACATTAACAATCTTCACCGATGTGTTGAACAAGTGAGCCTAGGGACTAGAAATCAGGAGGTGTCATCTGCAAAATAATAATTGTCTCACTGAGGCGGGCATACCCATGCTTGGGATAAAATAAAATCATGGCTACCAATCAAATACACTATAGATCCATGTCATATAAATATATAAAGTGTATCCGTGAACAATACACAGTGGAGCTACATCTCGAAATCAAAAATATATACGTGTAGAGTATACATCTTCTTAGAAGCTGATAAGGCCTAATGGATGGAGATGAGGTCTTCAGAGCTCGAGCAACAACCTCAAAATCTTCAAAACTTAGGTAGGAGTGTAATATGAGTGTACGACTTCACTACCTAGAGGTCTTCGACGACTCGTCGTTCATGGACTAGAGAATCTTGATGATCAAACTGAAGGCTTCATTGATTTCGAACAAAGACTTGATTGGACATTCAGGATGGTTGGGTATGAGGGCAAGAGACAAAATGGACTTGATTGGACATTCAGATGGTTGGGTATGAGGGCAAGAGACAAAATGAAGAGGGTCAATTCGTGCTTAGTAAAAACTTCCCTTGGACAATAGTACGATAAATGATGAGACTCGGGCCAACATGGCATTAACATAAGTTTACGTATGAGAGGCAACACAAACTCCATATGTTTCAAAGAATAACCAAACAGTAGGAGGACACAACCCCATGTAGCTTATACGCTTCCTAAGTTCATACCAACCTTAGGTTTAACAAACAAACCTAATGTGATGTGCCTTATCCAAGGGCCACTCATTATGTCACAATAAATAAAAATACTTTTCCCTTCCTCTTTGGGTATATTTGATTTTTGTCTTATTCAATAATTTTGGAAAAGAATAAAAGAATGTTACGCTACAAAGGAAGAACAAGTATCACAAACATACAAGTTCGTAAGTAATGTGGACAAGAATGATTTTCAAAGTAAGGACACTTGGGAAACATCCTCCGGGGCCAAAGGTGTCAAGATGTAGAGGCAAGGTGCTGTAGCTTATGACAAGGTATGTTAGATGGTTTAGTTTGAGAGCAACATGGAGCTAGCATTAGCCAAAGACACACAAGTATGCAAAATGTGATTAATACAAATACACAATGGTGTAACGCCCTTCACAAGTTTAACGAGCCCGTGAGAAGGCAAGTCACAACATTTTTCATATATATTTAGGTGAGTCTTAAAACCTAAAAGGAGACTCCACTAAAGTACCCTTTTTCGAAGGTAGTCTAGTCGGTTCAAAAAAGGGTAACCATAACCGACAAGACGCCTATTCAAAACCATTTTAATGAGTGTGATAAAGACAAATATCACTTGACAATTTTTTCATTTTATGATTCCCAAAAGATTAACTAAGGACTCCATCGTAAATGTTCTAACCATTTTAGAAAGTGTGAAAGAATAAGGTCACCTCAATGCATCTTTTCAATTTTAGGGAGTCCGAAAAGAGCTTTTAACTATGGATGTTATTTTTCATACATTTAGTCCCTCAGCCCAAAAAAGGGTTAAATGATAATTGAGAGTACCTTTCTACGTAAATGAAGTTCCTTAGAGTAGTACCTTGTCTGCAATTGACCTTCTGTACCGAAAAAGGGGTAAAGTACCGTTGGACATACATGACTTCAAATTTCAGCTTAATGAGTGTGAAAAGTCCACACATCGCCGGCAATCTTTCATGTTTAGAGGGTCTTAAAAGGGCTTAAAAGAAGCCCCGCAAAGTAAACGTTCTTCCGGACCAGTTTAATGAGTGGGAAGAAACAAGGTCACTTGACAATCTTTTCATCTCTAGGGAGTCTGAAAAGAGATTAAAAAGACCTATTGGGGCTACAAACTCATGTATGAACCGGTTCAAGTAGAGCCCATCGCTAGGCTCCTCCGACTAGGATTCTTTGATAGTCAACTTGGGAAGTCTACCAAAATGGAAGAAAACACAAAACATGGTAAGTCCTCCCACGGATAGAAATCAAATAGGGGTCATGGCTTCAAGGATAGCCCTTATCCTGGGGCAATTCAAAATACTCTAGAAATCATGAAAATGAGGGTCGATAGTCCCATAGGGTGAAGTAAACTCACCATACTCCATATGATGATGGAGGTTCGATTGGCAGAGTCTATCAAATAAGATCTATAATAACGAGGGCTTGAGGATTCACAAACAACGATCGTGACTTAGAAGGATACCGAGTCTAATTTGGACCAAGAGGAAGAAGTGTGAGGGAATCCATGCCCATTCGATAATAACTAAAGGATCAATTGGATCTCCAAGTCTCCAGAAGGAAAATAATGCATTGCATAGAAGGTTCCGCCATAAGAAATTGAACACCAAGGATAAGATGCTACATAATTAACCCTCAGATGGTAGAGTCTGCCACAAATTCTAGGGAACATATAAAGGGTAGTCCAAATAATGTTGGACTAGGATGGTGGATTAATGATTCCAAATGTTGATAGTGACAATGCTTCCATTGTGAGGGAAACCGCATCACCCTAAGCACCACACTACAACATTCATAGAATATACATAATCACTTCAAGAAGCATATTTAAATATAACCGCCCTTGCACCACTATAACATTGAAATGGACAATATTCCCACCTAATGAGATAGGAACTAAGGAAGAATCCCCAAATATTCACTAGGATATTTGTCAAAAGCCAACAACACCATGTGAAGTAGACACAAACTTGGGAGATCCCAAGACTTTCCAAACCGAAGAGGATAAAATACCTGTCGAGGCTCCCTCATCCACAATACATCGATAAATGTTTGTTGAATTAACTTCAACCCCTATTTGAAAAGGTGTAGAATAAGGAAGACAAGGCTCAACAAGGTCATTCCAATCAAAATGAAACCATCCTAGGGCTTGGAGGGGTGTGCCTTTAACTAGAAAAATGCCCCCTTGTTCCGAAAGTATTGAACCAAAATGCTAAAAACATAGTCGACAGACACATCAATCCCCAAAAGAAGAGTGGGATCATCCATTGACCCATCGCTAGACTAATTTCTCGCAAACCAAAGGTTGAATAGGTTGTGGGACTACATTATTCTAAAGGCACCTCACCCCAAAAGAGGAGTGGGATCACCGAGGACTGAATGGATTGGATATGACCACTTTCACAACCAATGGATGAATAGGGTGTGAGACTACATGGTCTAAAGGACCCTCACCCCCCAAAAGAGGAGTGGGATCAGCTGGATCTACTACATCGGGCATGACCACTTTCTCATCCAATGGTTGAATAGGCTAAGAGACTACATGGTCTAAAGGCACCTCACCAAAAGAGGAGTGCATCAACCGATGACTGCATCAAGATGACCACTTTCTCAACCAATGGGTGCATAGGCTCTAGAGACCACATGGTCTAAAGGCACCTCACCCCTCAAAAGAGGAGTGGGATCAACAATGACCCAAGATCGACATGGCCAATTTCTCTCAACCAATGGTTGGATAGGCTGAGAGACTACAAGATCTGAAGGCACCTCACCCCTCAAAAAAGTAGATACCATCCAATGACTCCATCAATGTGACCACTTTCTCTCAACCAATGGTTGAATAGACCACGAGGAAACCTCAAAAGACTCCTAATCAAAAGATCTTGTAGATTGTGGGAACTGGCCATTTGTAACCTCTAGAAATGCCGTATAACAAAATGAGTAAGGTGATATCCCTTTGCAAAGCTTACAAGGGAAATTAGGCTTACGCCCCATCTGCCTAGGTTTCTCAACATAATTAATGCCCCCAAGATGACTAGCGTTGGTTGGTTTCACATCTCCAACATGAATTGCAAATTTTGATGACCTATCTCCAACATTACTCACAAAGGTTAGTTACATATCACTCGTATGACTCACATTGACTAGACTCATGCCCCCAGCATGACTTGCATAGGGTGGGTGTGTGCCCCCTAGCCAATAACTCTGCTGGTTGGGTGTTGGTCTTCAACGTTACTTGCTGTAGGTTGTCGACCCATCTCCAACATAACTCCACTCTTTGGTGTTGGTGATCTTCTTCCTCGCTATTCTCTTCATCCTCGCTTAGACTTCTACTAGTAACTCCACTTTCACCAAAGGTGGAGAAGTTGAGGAGGGAGAATTTTGTTGATGAAGAAACATCAACAGGGTGTCCATGAATTAAGGTGCTTAACTAATAAGCATCAAGAACATTTGGGACATTTGGAATGGTACCCAACCAAACCGACAAATTCCAATACCAACCCGTGAATGTACAAAGTGGCCATAAAAGGGACAATTCAATGTTTCTGAAGAAGGGAAAAGGACAAGAATCCACCTCGTGAATGGGATCCTTGGTTGGTATCATCGAGAACTTTATCCATGAAGATATTATGCATGTGGCCTCCCCTTACTACATCATTGAATTCCTCGCGAAAAGTCTCACACCAACTCTCAAGCAACCGCTGGTATCAAAACAATGCCTATAATGAGGCGGCTCCACATTTCTAAGCCAAGACCAAAAAATTCCCACGACCGGCTGAGTGGGTGGTTTACCACCTTAGTTCAGAGACCCAAATAAATGGCTGACTAACTCATTATGGAAAACTAGAGAGCACAGAGCACACACTAGAAAAAAAACTCCTAAAGGAAAATCAAGCAAACCCCTATCTAGTTGGAAGAACAAAGCATAACAACCAAACACTAGAGAAACTTACCGGGTGCAAGTGTCCTCAATATATGGGAAGAACCCCAGGGTACTGCAGCATGGCTCATTGTCTACCCTCTAGGTACCTATATACCCCCGCTAGCCACCGTAAGTATCTAGAATAAAGAAAACTAAGTTGCCACCGCTAACAAATACCGTGAAAGGTACAGTTGACGGTCGGGTGGACCAAAATGAGCAAGGTATCAAGACTGAAACCTATAAAGGGTATCAAAAACGAGTGTTCCAGACAAAACCGAGGGACCTCAACAGATTTGAGACTCCATGAAGCTCGTACAAATGAAATCGGGATGAAATCCCAAGACAAGCCCTCTATATGTGTTCCTCCACTAAGTGATTGGTCTAGCTTTGGAGGGGTTATCTCGCTACCTTTCCACACGTGACCACGTGCTTATCCCCCGTATAAAGGGGGGTCCTGTGATAACTTCCAATTTACAATCGACTTTTAATTCCTAAATTAGACTCCAATGTTTTTTAATGGCCTTGAAGAGTTTCTCCTCCAACCTAATTCAAGGCCCTAACCCTAAACTAGTTGGTTGACCCTACAAACATAAAATGTCTAATTAATTTTAGATTAACATTCTTTTTAAATCTTGATTTACTCAAAAGCATGTATGGTAAAAGTAACCGATGTTGTTAAGAATCTTGCGAAAAAATGATGAAACTTATAATTTAACACTAGTAAAGAATGATTATATTTCTCATTTAGTTTTATTATTTTTTGAAATGCTTTAAAAATTAGAAGAAAACACAACGCCATGCCAATTTCTTTTCTTTCAAATAACAATGCAAAAGAAAATGCCGAAAGAAAGAGATCTAACAAACTAATTTTTATATATATTTTCTCCAATCAAAGAAAAAAATAACAAAAGATTCTAAAAGAAATCGATGAATGTGATGATTCATGCCCCCCCCTACCATGAGGGGGAATTTTTTTTTTTTCAAAATGAAACTCATTTTTCTTAAATTTCAAGCTAAAAATAAGTTAAAAACTAGGGAAACACAAGAAATATTTCAATGAAAAAGAAAGCTATGCTAGAATCCAACCTAGGATAAAACTGCTATGACAAAGACCAAGAACCCGAGAGGTATAACTCTTGACAAAGAAAGGATGATCAGCCTACCTTAAACCAAAAACACTTTCAACAGCATCACGGCCGACAGCTCAACAACCAAGCAGGTGCACGAGTTGTCTGTCAGAAGCTCATGTACACAATACGCATCTTATGAAGGTTGTGTGTACCTCTGCAATTATTCAAAGAATGAAATGACGTGAAATCAAGCACTGGAAAATACTCATCGGTATTGAGAATTAGAATCTCTTGAAGACTCAAAACTTACTTTGACAAAAAAGAAAACAATAATTGAAGAAAATTTTCATAGAAAACCAACTGAGGTGAAACCTAAGCTACAAACTGTAAAAAATAGAGACTAGAATGAGTTCCAAAAACCTGAAGGATTCTTCGAGAAGGGAGAGGATGACTCATTTAAAAAGAATTTTTGAAATCATACACGCTGAATCGACACTTCCTTATTGTGTACACGCCATTGCAGAAGGTAGGGCTGAAGTACACATGAAGACCTTTAAGGCTGTGTCAGCAGAAAATTGGTCTTGAAAAAGATCCGCCAAGCAAAGAAACATAGATAACTAGTATGAAAGACTAGAATCTCTGTTAGCTCAAAATTTCTTTGCGTAAAACTTTAAAAACAAGTACGAAACCAAACTTTAAAAATACCCAAGAAACAAAATATTCCCGAACCCTAGAGATCCCCAATATGGTCGCCAATTCTATCAAGGGTGGGAAATAATTCTAAGGACTAGCACTTAGGGTTTTATCGTGCATACATAAATGACCTAAAGATTCTTACTTTTACCATCATCCCATGCCTAGACCCCCATTACCTTCATAAGTAAATATAAGTATTCTGTGAGATTAAGTTGGACGCATCTTATTTCGTCATTTGATATTTATCCTTCTTCACACTTGGTCGCCATTTGACCGCAGCTCTCCTCCCAAGGTTGAACTTCATTCACACAAGACAAGCAAAGAAATCCACATGCAATTGATATATAGATTACCGGGTTAGAGGTTTAATCAATATGTATGTAATAAACCATGAAAACATCATAGGGTGGGACAGAAAAAGTAATTTTATTATTAACTTCACAAATCAACTTACAATGATGAACCAATTCACTTCTACAACCGGTCCTGGGCTTCTCTTCAATTGTCCTCCAACTTCTTTACTCTATACTTCCCTTTCACAAACGCATGGCTAAAGGTTGGGACAAAGGGAATGCGCAATTAGGTATAGTTTCTTTACCATGATTCTCCTCTCTTCAAATGGGACCCCTAACCCTTCTTTCATAAGCTAGAAGAAGTTAGGTATTTGGTCCAACTTCCATCCATTCATGGTCAAAGGTTTAGTTAACTTACCCAAAGATGTGTGTTCCATCAACAACTTTCCTTTTTTGTGGATTTTGTAGGTACATGTGGGCTATCTTGGGTCATCCAATGTGTACACTACGCAAGAATGGAGCAGGGCGCATGGGCCTCTTATAAAAGGGTTTTAAGAAGAGTTGTTTAGCAATCTTTTGGAAAAGAAGGACCGAGATGGCCCTCGATGCCGTAAGCATGTCTAGGCGGAAAATTAGGCTATAACACCACCTTGATGGTATGAATCCTTTAGAAACCTTCTTGTCGGATTTTACTTCGAAGAAAGTGTACCGATGCAGAAAATATTGTTGGCAATGGATGAGGCCTTGAATTCCACACCAGCAAGATGGTTGGGGACACACAAAAACAACATTACAGAATGGGTACAATGTCAGACCTTGATGACAATGCAGTTCTTAGCACAAGTAGAAGGTTGCGAAGTTCGGTACACAGGTAGAAGTTGCCCAAAGGACCATGTGTGAAGTTGCAAAGAATCCTAGAGAAACAATCCTCAAGAGAAGTGGGTGCACAAATTCATTAACACACTGGACACGATACCTATCAATTGGTACCTTGAAGTAGAGCTGTGCCTCATCACTATAGATTTGGAAGGTATGACTCGGAATTTTGTAACTAGTTTCTTATTTGAAAGTCAATATCCTTTAGTAGATCAAGCATTCCAGATTGTAAGATAGAAACTGTTTGAGGAGGCATCTAACCTCCCTTTGGAGAAAGAAGAGGAAGAATGGACTGCGCCTCTCCTGAAATGACAAGGTGGTTACAACATCAATGCTGATGAAAATGATGATCCAAGAAAGGTGAACATTATAGAAACAGAAGGCCAAAGAGATGTGGAAGGACCAGGAGTTGATATAACATCCAATGGACAACTAATCAATATTAAGAAGGTCAATATTGGAACAAAATAGACACTGAAGCTTGAAAATGTTGGAGATTATTGGGATACTGCCACTATTGACAAGATTACAGAATTACTACATGAATATCAGGACTTGTTTCCAACCAAGTTCACTGATATGAAGGGAATTAAAGGGCCTATAGGAGATATGAGTATCCCTTTGAAACCATATGAAAGACCATTCAAACAGAGACCCTACACACTGAACCCTAAATATAAGGAGAAAGTGAAGATTGAGCTTGACGGAATGTTGGAAGCAAGGATTATATAACCTGTGGAAGAATCAAAATGGATTAGTCCTATGGTGGTGCAAGACAATCAGACAAGAGAGATCAGGATCTTTTTAGATCTCAGGAAGCTCAATGATTCTTGTTTGCATGACCCCTTCCCTGCACCATTCACTGATGAAGTGTTAGATAATGTGGGAGGCCAAGGGGTATACTCTTTTATAGATGGATTCTCAAGATACCATCAGATCTGGATTGCCAAGGAAGATTGCCATAAGATTACATTTGTAATAGAATGGGGGTCCTATTAGTATACAGTGATGCCATTTGGATAGAATAATTCCCCAGCCATCTTTTCCAGGGTGGTGGTCGAAGCATTCAAGGATTTTCTGCATAAATTTCAAGAAGCATATTTTGATGATTGGACTATTTTTAGTTTATTGAAAAATCATATTGAATGTCTAAGGCTAATGTTGGAAAAATGTAGGAAGTGTCAAATTGCCTTGAATATGAAGAAATGCATCTTCTTCTCACCATTTGGAGTGTTGTTAGGTAATATTGTATACAATCAGGGATTGTTGGTCGATCCATCTAAAATTTCCATTATAGTTGATCTACCCCCTCCTACTTTAGACAAACAAC
This sequence comes from Picea sitchensis, assembly GCA_010110895.2. Classification (NCBI taxonomy): domain Eukaryota; kingdom Viridiplantae; phylum Streptophyta; class Pinopsida; order Pinales; family Pinaceae; genus Picea; species Picea sitchensis. The sequence goes on along the minus strand of SNQJ01S0194193.1, from coordinate 3,931 downwards.
TGCACACTGCGCTGGGACATACTAGATACTATAGGAAGTTGATTAAAGGATATGCCCAAATTAAATCACCCATGGAGAAGATTTTGAAGAAAGACTGTCACTTTAGTTGGATAGAAGAGTACCAATAGAGCTTTGACACACTGAAACAGAAAATGGTTACTGCGCCTATTCTGGCTTTTCCAGATTGGAGCAAGGAGTTTCATGTGCATGTCGATGCGTCCTCTATTTATTTAGGAGAAGTGTTAGCACAACTTGGGGAAGGAGATATTGACCATCTTTTATCCTTTTCCAACAGGAAGCTATCAACTGCTGAGATCAATTATATCACTACCGAGCGAGAGGGGTTAGACATGGTGTATGCACTGTAGAAATTTCGCCACTACTTGTTGGGAGGACACTTTAAAATGTTTATTGATCACTCCATGCTGAAATACCTAGTCAACAAGCTAGTGTTTTGGGGGAGAATATGAAAATGGATTCTGTTATTTCAAGAATATGACTTTGAGATCATAGTAAAGCTAGGAAGAATGAACAAAGGTCCTGACCACTCGTCGAGGTTGGAACATGGAGAAGAGCCCACTAGTTTGGAGGATACACTGCTAGATGCACAGTTGTTGGCCATTAGAAATATTGATGACCACTTCACAGAAATATTCCAGTTCCTGTCAACAGGAATGGCACCTAGTGAGTATACAATTCCCCAGAAGAAACAACTAGTAGTGCGCACTACAGACTTTTCATTTATATTTGGACAACTGTACAAGATGGAACCTGATGAGATATTGAGAAGATGTGTTATGGAGGAATAACGATTGATGATCCTCATGGAATCTCATGAAGGCATCGTAAGAGGAAACTACACAGGGAAAGCAACCGCGCAGAAGGTTCTTAGAGCTCACCTTTGGTGGCCTACCTTACATAAATTAGATGCTAAAGACTATTACAGAGCCTGTGATGTATGCCAAAGAGTTGGGAAACCATCCAGAAGAGATGAAATTTCATTAGCACCACAGTTGACCCTACAAGAATTTGAGAAATGGGCCATCGACTTCGTGGGACCTATAAACCCACCCGGAAAACGCACAGAAGCAAGGTACATAATTATAGAGACATAGTACTTAACCATATGGGATGAAGCAAGATAAGTTAAGGTATGTAGTGAAACTATAGCTGCACACTTCATATTTGATGACATCATAACCAGTTTTGGATGGCCAAAGATCCTTATGAGTGATCAAGGCACACATTTCATAAATAAGACTGTTTAATCCTTGACTGAGGAATTTGCATTCCATCACCAGAAGAGCACACCTTACCATCCACAGAAAAATGGGACAGTGGAAGCATTCAATAAGATCTTGGAGACACAGCTGATGAATATTTGCAGTGTGAACGGGGATGACTGCAATTTAAGAGTACCAACAGTACTATGGGACTATAGAACCACTTGCAAAAAATTAACAATGCAGACCCCTTTTAAGTTGGTGTATGGTCTTGAAGTTGTTGTCCCAATGGAATATTTGGTACCAAGCCTAAGAATTGTTGCCTTTATAGACATGGATGATACTGGCACTATTAAAGAGAGGCTCATTCAGTTGGTCGAACTCGAAGAAGAAATATTTATTGCAGGATTCCATCAGCAGATATAGAAGGAAAGAGAGAAGACCTATAATGACAGGAAAATAAAGAATAAGGCATTTAAACAAGGTGATCTAGTACTGGTATATGACAGTAAGTTCATAAAACATCCTAGGAAGTTCAAAACACATTAGCTATATGAGATCACCTATGTTACAAAAGGAGATGCGTAGTTGAATACTTTTAAGGGAGAATGGAAGGAAGGATTAGTGAATGGGAGCCAGTTGAAATTGTATTATGACAACCATCTGCCCTGAATCTCTAAGTAAAAGCATAAGGAAAATGTTCTAGGTACCAGGTGCAGTTGAAACTGGGTACTAGACACATAAATGATAGTCTCCACAAGGAAGGAAGGAGATGAGGCATAGAGCAAAAAGAAAAGGCTACACTGTGCAGTATGAAGTCGAAGTAAAATAGAAAGGTCAAATCTGAAGTGCCTTGGGATGAGTCACAGGTGAGTGTTGGGGGCCTATTAGCAATTGGTTATGGAAATAAGTGGAGATCAAGGAAGAAAAGGAAAAACGTGAATTGAGCGGAAGACACAGTGAATGTTACTGGGTCGAAGTGAGCAAAAGATAAGAAAATACAGAGCGAAGTAAAAGGAAGCAAGCCGTTGAATGAGGAAATCAAGGACAACATATAAACAATAAAGAAGGATCATGGAAAACTCAACAAGCGGAAAAAGCCACTGTTGGATGCTTTGGAGAACCACTGGAGAAGGAAGGAGAGACAGACTGGCGAAGCCCTGAAAACGTGGGTCAAGTTGACCTAGGGTTTTAGACACCTAGGGTTTTGGTATCTAGGGTTTTGACACCTAGGCTTCGACCTAAGGATATCAGTGAGATATTGTAATGTATAAATAAGAACCTACATGAGGGAAAGAGGTTCGATCTAGTTGTACTATTGACATGAGTGATTATTTTTGTGTGAGTGAGAAGAGCTAAGTGTGAGAGCCTTCTCGTATTGTAAGATCTTCAGCTGGGTGTGAAGGTCAAGTCCTGCAGCTGGGTGCACAGGAAGGGGAGAGACAGAGAGGAGAAGAAAGAAGATCTGCTAGCTGAGAGTGCAGACAAGAACTATATGTTTCATCTTAATACATTATAAATCATAGTTCTGTGGATGTATCCCTAGAGAGAGAGGGTGAACCACGTATATCTTTTGTTTCATGTGTGATTAGTGTTCTGTTCTTTGTTATTGGTATACTACTATTGCATTATTGTGTTATATATGATAGATATATCTTATGCAGTAGATCCTAGGAAGATAAAGGATACTAGATTGTTCTATGTCGATCACTTTGAACCCACTTTACATTCCTTCTAGTTGTAGACATCTCTGTCCTACAACCCCCACATAGTTGCTTTGGGTGAGACTGCATTTTCCTGGCAGGTGTTGTTGAAAGGGCCAGTAGCTAGGGATTTTTGGTGCACTCTTGGAGCTGAACCCTGGGTCTTCCCTTGTGCCAATAGACATGAAAAGAAGTGTGGGGGAAGGAAACCAAGGCTAGAGGCCCTATAAACCATTTTTTTAAAGAAATACACCTTTAAAATAAGTTGAGCTCCCCCCAACCAACTTAAACATCGATATGGGGAATGTAGCATACAAATATTTATGTACCTATCACCAAGAGAAACACTCTAAAAGAGACTACCCACAATGGGTGCATGCCATGAATTTGATGAGGTTTCCCTAATCAAAAAATCAAGCGGCTCAATTATGAATATTGTTGATCAGGAAGAAGTTGATCCCCCAGAAGAAAAAACCATGTTGATATGCAACCCTGACTTACCGATGTCTTCCAATTACCTATTTAAGGTTCAAGAACCACACGCAGAGGTTTTGACTGTGAAAACATGAAGTAGGGGTCAATGTTAAGAACCAAATAGTTGAATATAAATTTAATCACCACAAATACTGAATACACAATAGATCCACAAACAAGATAGAAGAAACCACACTTTATTATAGAAACCCTTGAGGTAGGGAAACACCATACAATGGATCCTATTATGGAAGGGATCCTCTCCTATTCACTTGCCTCTTCAAGGGGGCATCCTCCTAATGAGTTTTAGCTCCAAATACAATATTTCTCTTCATCCATATCCATAGCATAAAAATCTGAATGCAGCACATATTTATCCATAGTAATGTTCAAATCTTTAAAAATTTGAACATTTTCACCCTCAACATGTGTTCTTTGAATATTCTTTATTGGAACTTGCAATCTATTAACCAACTGAACATTGATAAAATTATGCATGCAACTAGGGTTAATAGAAACAACGATATTTTC
>SNQJ01S0194192.1:0-17669 GCA_010110895.2 Picea sitchensis | reverse complement strand
GTGATGAAACTTCCCAACTTGTCATCATCTTCATTCATGCGGCTTGCAAATCCCCATGAGTCTTCTCTTGAGCGAGGTCTTTCTTCTGCCTCCTCTTCATCTGTCAAAACCCCTTGTTGACATGAACTCTCAGCTGAGGTCATATCTTCTGCCTTGCCCACTTGGAAATTTGGGATGTCTCCTCTGCCCTCCTGGCAGTTTACGAGATCCAATGATCCCTTCGCATTGCCCACCTAACAACCTACGAGACCCTTTCCAGATCTCTTTCCCTCATCACTAAGATTTTCATCATACCTTATCCACCTTTTTAACACCTATTGCTGCCTCTTGCCCAACAAATTATGAACAATCCACTTACATGTCCTCTTTAAAGGCCATTCATACCTCTAGCGCACCTTTTACTCCTGCTTCATCTTGAATGCTAGCGTCTCCATCTAGGCTCGGATTTCACTGAGCTCCTTGTCTATCTCTGCTTTGCTTTTCTATGGGTAAACTTCTCCTCGACCATGCCCATAACTTCCAACAACCATCTTGCTTCACCTACATCTCACCTAGCTATTTAGAATCTACTACAAACCTTGCAACAAATTCAATAGAGTATCACGCTCAATCTCCCTCGCCTACAAAAATCAATTCTGCATTATCTTTGATACCACTCTGGTATCAGCGTATCTTCTTTATCTCCTTCTTTCCACCTAAGAATAAAATTAGGCTGTGATACCACTCTTGATGGTGCATGCCCCCTCTTACCTCATGAGGGCTTCTTGACCTCTTGGTCTAGGATTGTTCAAGTCACTGAACCGAATGGCTCGTCGGGCTCCTGATGGGAACCAATTTGACTTGAAACATGCCCTTCCACCTTCTCGGCACAAGTTGTGTGGAAATCGCAAAGCCTCTCCTTAGAACTTTTTAACTCTTAATGCCAATGACACTAGATCTCTTTGCTAGGCTCCCTCCTTGATGTGACCACGGGCTATGACCTTGGGCCAGCTCCCTTCACGACTCTGTGACTCATAACTTTCGCGAGCTACTTACTCCCTTTTTGCCGATTTTTGAATCGACGAATTCTTTGGGACCAAATCTATGGTCCACGTTCTGCTTGCGATCGACGGTTGAGATCAAATCACAATTTCAAACTTCGCGAGTCCTCTCTTCTCCCAACTCTGCTTCCCCTGATTTGTGAATCAGCGAAGTGTTGATTTCTCACCACACGTCCTATCTCAATGATGACCAACATTACTTCGACTCTCAGCTCTTCTGGTATTCTCTCCTCGAATTTTCCTCTGAAGGTTTCTTCCTCCGAAATGCGTAGATCTCTTCCATGCATCCTCCTAGATCCAATGGTCCAGAATCACCTCTCACTTCGTCCTTCACAAAGTTTGAATTGTTCTTCTCGCAATTCTTCCAAAGTCCGAATCCTCAAACTCTCAGATCTGCTTCCACCTGTCTACATAGATGATGGATGGTTTTACGGTATTCGAGACTTCAGCAAGTCCTCGACTCCTTTTCACACTTAGCATAAATTTCTTCTTCAAGAATTAATCTATTCTTGAACTCTTCTGCACTCCTTGCAGAGTTCTATGCAGATACTTCTACGAATTTTCTCGACATGAAAAACCTTCAAGGTTCACCATTCCTCTACATCCTTTAGTGAATGTTCTCTTACCCTCGTGGTAGCTTACACTCTTCACTGAGCTTGTGATATGGACTTACAATCTCCTCGATGCACTCCTTGCACTCGGCTAATATTTTCGACAGCTTTTCCCTTAGCCTATTTGAGCATCTTAAGGCATCTCCTTTCCTTTGTCAATGCACTCTTGCAAAGTCTTCCTTCCTCAGAATGTTTAGTAATTCTGGGATTATCTTAAGGATTCCAACACTTCCAACAATGTTTCATTGGTACACTCTTGTAATTTCTCTATGCCCTCCTGGGAGAGTGTTACAGAGTGTTCAATAACTCTGCGTTGCATTGACTCCTACACAGTGTTTCCTTCCAAGGTACTTAACCACCTTGAAATTTCCTCCCGAGTCTATGAATTAACCTGGTATTACCTATTGGCAATTTCTCTTCTGGCTCCACTAAGTTCATACACACACTCCTTGCGTCGACTCCTAGAGTTTCCACCTTCTTTCGTGCACTCCTTGCACTTATCCTAGAGAACCAAACTTAACCCGACACAGTGACAGATAGAAAAATGTATCTCTATCCCTGCAGACAATTCCTAACATTCATCTACAATTCAAATGCATACAAATGACATCCAACACAAAATTTCCATTACATAGAAATTGATAACAGGAAAAAATGTCATTTTCTATTAATGGTAGAATGTTCATTACAATATAGGAGTCTGAGCTACAACTGAGTCTCATCTCTTTGATTTTCTCTCCACATCTCCTATGCATCTGCTTACAACCACTACAACCAACCTCTACTTGGAAACAATACAAATATTTATACAAGTGGGGCTCAACGAGCTTCCCTCCAAGCTAATCTAGTGGTGTGAAATCACCATTCAAAACACTTGTCTAATGGGAAAATTACAATGATGGAAATCTGCTCCAAATTAGATGTAGATTCCTCCTGTCGTCAACCACTTAATGATGACCTTATCTCTAGCTTATGCAAAGGCACAACTTGGCTCTTCCAACTTGTCATCATTAAATGCCTGGATCACACTTTTTATTCTCGAGGAAGAATGAGACGGCGACGCCTCTCCCTTCCTTGTATGTGGAACATGCGTGTTAATCGACTGGCATGTGCTGAGGTGGAGCGATGATCCTCCATCATACTCCATGGTTACGAAAATCATGAGCTCCTGCTCATGATCTTCCCAACTTGATTGAAATCCTCCTGGATCCCAAAATTTCTCTTGGAGCTGTCTTTTGGCTCCTCTGCCTCACTGTTGCTGCTGCATCATCCTCGCTGCTCATGCAGGTTATTTTCTATCCAACTTCCCCTTGCTGACTACTTCTATTGTTGACCCCAAGATCAACCTCTTTATCTCCTCAATCACCTCATCCAGCTGCTCCATTGGATGGCTCTTCCTTTGCAGACTAACTTGCTGTAATTCTTCCCTGTCAACGGGTAGATCACATTGATCTCCCAAGTTATCCTCCTCATATCTTGTGATATTATCTTTCCACTCTACTGCAGATTCCACTTCTGCAGGCTTCTCATCACTGAGTTGTTTCTCATCTTCTTCCTCTGACAGATTTGCTCCTAAAATCTTCTCTTGTGTTGGTTCAATTCCAGCTTCCACCAACTGTAACTCGTGTTGGTGTGTCTCCTTTGACATGGCTATCTCTTGGAAGCCACCTTATGGTTCTGGATTGCCCAACCAATCCTCCAGTGCCTTCAAATCCATTTACCACTGAGTGAGTAAATCAACTGGACATTCCTCTTCTATTGGGACAAACCTTAGTATTTTCTCCTCCTTCTCCATGTTAGTCTCAGCTTACTGTCCTTCTGTCGCGTCTGCAACATCTATAGTAGAATCTCCTCGACCACTTGGTAGGAATATCTCGATTCCTCCAATGATCAGAATGATCCTCTGATCCTTCTCCTTTGTTGTGATGAAAGTTTCCAACTTGTCATCATCTTCATTCATGTGGCTTGCAGTTCCGCATGAGTCTTCTCTTGAGCGAGGTTTTTCTTCTACCTCCTCTTCATCTGTCAACACCCCTTGCTGACACAAACTCTCAATTGAGCTCATATATTCTCCCTTGCTCACTTGGAAATTTGGGATGTCTCCTCTGCCCTCCTGGAAGTTTATGAGATCCACTGATCCTTTCTCATTTCCCAACTGGAAAACTACGAGACCCTTTCTATATCTCTTTCCCTCATCACTGATATTTTCAACATACCTGAGCCACCTTTTTAACACCTGTTTCTACCTCTTGACCAACAACTTCTGAACATGCCAGTTAGATGTCCTCTTCAAAGGCCATTCATACCTCCAACACACCTTTTCCTCTTGCTACATGTTGAATTCTAGCATCTCCATCTCAGCTCGGATTTCACTAAGCTCCTTGTCTATATCCGCTTTTCTTTTCTGTGGGAAGACTTCTCCTTGACCATGCCCATAACTTCCAACGACCATCTTGCTTCACCTACAACCAACCTAGATTTTTATCATCTGTTGCACGCCTTGCAACAATTTCAATAGAGTATCATGCTTTGTTTCCCTTGCCTAGATAAATCAATTCTGCATTAGCCCTGATACCACTCTGGTATCAGAGTATCTTCTTTATCTCCTTCTTTCCACCTGAGAATAAAATCAGGCCTTGATACCACTCCTGATGGCGCATGCCCCCTTTTCCCTCATGAGGGATCCTTGACCTCCCGGTCTAGGATCGTTCAAGTCACTGAACCAAATGGCTCGTCGGGCTCCTGATGGGAACTAATTTGACTTGACACAGGCCCTTCCACCTTCTCGGCGCAGGTTGTGTGGAAAACACAGACTCTCTCCTTAGCACTTTTCAACTCTTAACACCAACGACACTATATATATATGATAGGATCCCTCGATGCGACCACAGGCTACAACCGTGGGCCAACTCCCTTCACAAATCCATGCCTCAGAACTTTCGCGATCTTCTTACTCCCTTTTTCCCCATTTCCGAATCGACGAATTCTTATTGCAATCGACGATTGAGATCAAATTGTGAGTTTGGACTTCGCAAGTCCTCTCTTCTCCCAACTCTGCTTCCCTCTATTTGTGAATCAATGAAGTGTTGATTTCTCTCCACACGTCCTATCTCATGGATGACCAATATTACTTCGACTCTTAGCTCTTTGGGTATTCTCTCCTTGAATTTTCCTTCGAAGGTTTCTTCCTCTGAAATGCGTAGATCTCCGCCACACGTCCTCCTGGATCCAACGGTCCAGAATCACCCTGCACTTTTCCCTTCACGAAGTTTGAATTGTTCTTCTCGAAATTCTTCCGAAGTTTGAATCCTCAAACTCTCAGATTTTCTTCCACCTGTCTACTTGAATGATGGACAGTTTTACAGTCTTCGAAACTTCGGCAAGTCCTGGAATCCTTTTCACACTTAGCACAAATTTATTCTTCAAGACTTAAGCTATTCTCCAACTCTTCTGCACTCCTTGTAGAGTTCTACGCAGACACTTCTGGGGATTTTCTCAGCTTGAAAAACCTTCAAGGTTCACCGTTCCTCTATGTCCTTCAGTGAATGATTTCTTGCCCTCCTAGTACCTTACACTCTTCACTAATCTTCTGAGATGGAGTTATAGTCTCCTCGACGCACTCCTTGTGCTCACCTAAGATTTTCGACGGCTTCTCCCTTAGCCTATCTGAGCATCTTAAGGCATCTCCTTTCCTTTTTCAATGCACTCTTGCAAAGCCTTCCTTCCTCAGTATGTTCAGTAATTCTGGGAGTCTCTTAAGGATTCCAACACTTCCAACAATGTTTCTCTAGTACACTCTCGTACTTTCTCTATGCCCTCCTGGCAGAGTGTTACATAGTGTTTAGTAACTTTGCGTTGTGTTTCCTCCTACACAGTCTTTCCTTCCAAGGTACTTAACCACCTTGAAATTTCCTCCCGACTCTGTGAATTAACCTGGTATTCCCTCCTGGCAGTTTCTCTTCTATATCCACTGAGTTCATACATGCACTCCTTGCGTCGGCTCCCAGAGTTTCCAACCTCTGTCGTGCACTCCTTGCACTTAGCCTAGAGAACCAGACTTAACTCGACACACTGACAGATAGAAAACTATATCTCTATCCCTTCAAATGATTCCTAACATTCATCTACAATTCAAATGCATAAAAATGACATCCAACACAAAATCTTCATTACACAGAAATTGATAACAGGAAAAACTCTCATTTTCTATTAATGGTATAATGTTCATTACAATACAGGAGTCCAAGCTACAACTGAGTCTTGGATCTCTAATTTTCTCTCCACGTCCCCTATGCATTTACCTACAACCACTACAACCAACCTCTACTTGGAAACAATACAAATATTTATACAAGATGGGCTCAACGAGCTTCCCTCCAAGCTAATCTAGTGGTGTCAAATCACCATTCAAAATGCCTGTCTAATGGGCAAATTACAATGATGGAAATATGCTCCAAATCAGATGCAGATCCCTCTTATCGTCAACGACTTAATGGCGACCTTCTCTCCATCTTTTGCGAAGGCCCAACTTGGATCTTCCATCTTGTCATCATTAAATTCTTGGATCAAGATTTTGATTCTCGAGGTAGAATGAGAGGGAGATGCCTCTCCCTTCCTTGAATGTGCAACATGCGTGTTAATCGGCTAGCGTGTGCTGAGGTGGACCGATGCTCCTCCATCAGGAAACAAATTACCAAGTGGGTTAATAGAATTCCATGGAGTGACAAGTGTCATTCTATTGTCATGCAAGTACAATAGGATCGATAAATCTCAGCCAAAAATGACAAAAGTGGGGGGGGGGTTATTGAATGTGTTGTGAAAGATTTATTATTCGACTGAAGAGTATTGAAAGGGAATTGATGGGAGAATCAGAAGAGGTGGGTTTTCATACCCGTGTGCATTCTCTCTAGGTGAGAGAATCACTAAGATAAATAAGTTGGTTGTCATGCCTGTGTGCATTCTATCCAGGTGAGAGAATTGTAGAGAATTTGATTCCCAAAGGCGCCAAGTTTTCGTCATAGAACTATGATTATTCCTATCCATCTTATTGTTGAAGCATGGAAGGGAAGTGCGAAGCCATAGGGGGCTCACTTTCTGGGTGGGACAAGCATGTGGATAAAGTAGAGTCTGTGGAACTTGGCACATGTATTGAGATAATGATGTTGTTGAGAGACCTCCCAGGATAGATTATCCTTTACCAAGTGAAGTTCAAGCGCAACTCGGGGGTGACCTATTCTCAGTTTGTGGGGAACAATGTCTAAGGTTGGGAGGAAAGTCAAAGGTCTATATGTAGTTGGTGGTTCAATCGTTCTAGACAAGTGTTAATTATGTGCTTGGTTAATTGTTGTTGATTCAGAATATATGAAATCTTGTCTTAAATACTAGTGTGCAAATTACTATGAATTCTAGTCATAAATAATTATTTTTATTAACACTATTTAAGTAAATTTTCCCTATAAAATTGCATATGTGATGTAAACTAGTAATTCAATCATGCGTTCCATGATTTTCATTACCCTGAGGATATTGGCGATGAGGCAGGTTCAATAATAGAGTGTTGTAGCTGTAATACCCTAAAAATATTTAGTAACGAGTTTCTTTATATCTTCAAATGTCTATGTAGAATTAATAATTCTACATATGATAAGTGGGGTAATTACCCATCTTGTTTCAAGCAAAGTTGAGTTATGGACAGTCATAAGAGAGTAAAAATTTGATATTTTGGGCTAGAAAGGCATGGAACAACTACATATAGTGTTTTGAGTGAAAATTTTCTCATTCTCATATCGTGTTGAGAAAATATTAAATTTGGGGCAATTTTTACAACCTCGAGATGGTCCTAAAGGTATTAGGTAAGCCTCAGAGAAAAAATTAGTTCATTAAAGACTAGATACATACTAATTAAAGGACGTCAGAGTAGCATTAGATAGGGGAATTTGATGAAAAGACTCCGAGAAAACCTTCTCCACCGTAGGGTATATCGGGATGACGTCACCCGCCCAATACACAGAAGACAATTGTTCTAAAATATATGTTCGTTCCAGGAATAAATGTTGATGTGTATCTCACATCAGTCCACGTGGAGGGTGATCATGGTGCCATATGGCATGGTGTTATGGTCCTTGGGGAAACAAAGGGTGACATGGTTTGAGTGCCACGTGTCAATCCAAGAGACAACGTTGGGTAGGTCCACGTGTGTAACGTGTAGACAATGGACTTAGGAAAATGACATGTTGACAGAGATGGGAAGGTGAGGTGAAGGAGTCTGCCAACTCGTGAACCCGACATGATTCCAAATTAATCTAACTGTTGAGAATTTTCGAATGAACTTATGAAGAGGAGGTACAAATTTGTACGCCCGCAAGTTTGTTAAGTACCTGAATAGATCTGAAGATAAATCTCAACAATAAACCAACAAAAATCACCAAGAATAATCCAAACCATTCACCAAAATACTAAACACAAGAAATAGAGAAAACCCTTGAGGTAGGGTAACACCATATATTAATCCTTATGGAAGGATAACACTCCTCAAGCAATGCTTGATACATTCACAATATTCTTCACTATATTTCATTACCTTTCTTACACTTCTTTATATATCTCTCTCTATCTCCTAGGAACCTTCTAGAGATCCTTCTCACATTTATTACATTTAACTACCATAGTGGGCCTTTATTAATATAGATGACCTAGTCCACCTTACATTGAATGCCCACATTCTCAGATATTAAATGACTTCCACTAATAATACATAACCACATTCCCATTGGATAGCTCCCTAGGTACCCCATATTACCTCCCTAGGTATACTACATTGCATCCCCCTTCACATGTTTCGTCCTCGAAACATGAGAAGAAAACATACAATATGACCGGTTAAGCAATGTAGTCAACTAATACAAAGTACGACCATCCATCCATCCCAATGGAAGTCGAACATGATGCCCATATGCTGCCTTTCCACCCTGATATTTCTCTGCATCATGTCGGGGTTGCCATGGGATTGTTTTTGTAGCTTGAGCTCCTCTCATAGTGCCGATAGTCCTCCATACACCTCTTGATCGGTTTCTTTTCTAGTGGCATGTTGGTGCATAAATGTGTTGATGCACATGCCCTTGCCTTGATGACTGTTGTGTCTCTATATGCTGTGGATGGCGATATACAACAATTGTAGGAATCTGTTCTTTTTTCTTCAAGTATGCAACACTTTATGCCTTTGAGTCAATGACCTCCTTAACTTCCTGATTATGTCTTTCGTGTAGTTTTTCTTCATCTCCTTCTATATACTCTGCCTCTGATTCAACTTTAGACTCGACAATAACTTGTTTGCTAGCCTCCATGGGCCCATATTTCTTACTAAGAGACACATCCTGCAATGTGATTTTCTTTTTCTTGTACCATAACTTCAAAAACTTCTTTTGTACATTAATATTAATGGTACCCATTGATTCTATCCAAGGATATCCCAAAACAATATCCACTTCATTCATATCCATAACATAAAAATATGAATGAAACACATATTTATCCATACTAACCTTCAAATATTTAAAAATTTGAACATTTTTACCCTCAACTTGTGTTCTTTGGATATTCTTGGCAGGAATTTGCAATCTATTAACCAACTGAACATTGATAAAATTTTGTTGGCAACTAGGGTTAATAGAAACAATGACATTTTCTTTGTGAATGCAACCATGAACCTGGAATATAGATTTGCCACCTGAAAATAAACTCTTGTTTCTCCCTTTAGTAGCATGAGACCATTTATCTAAAAGAAAATTTTCAAGTGCTTCATTAGAAAGTGACATCAATTGGCTATATCTATGTGATTGCCACCAAATGACTGCATCATCTTTTAAATAACACGATACCCAATGTTTCCAATCCTCTTTCGAAAATGAATTCAAGTATTTTATGAATTATTCAATATTAGGGCCATCATATTTTCCAATAAAAAACATATTTCTTGGGATAAATCTTGAACAAAAACTAGGATTAAAAATAACTTACTGCAGAAAATTGCGTCTTTTCCCGGAAAACCCTCAAAAACTGTTGAATTTAAAATGGTCATAACTTCATTTCCCAGACTCCGTTTCGACTGATTTGTTTTTAGAAACTGGGTATTTTTACAAGAGGAATTCAAATATCCAATTTGTTTTTCCAAATTCATCTTAGAAAGCTTCAGATCTGAACATGAAGTGCGCTACCCTTTTTGTTTTTACCTAGAAAAAATATGAAAAAAGAGTAAAAAAGTATTCGCTTCTTTGGCCAAGGAAAGTTCTCTGATACCAATTGTTAAGTACCTAAATATATCTAATGATAAATATCAACAATAAACCAACAATAAACACCAATAATAATCCAAACCATTCACCAAAATACTGAACAAAAGAAATAGAGAAAACCGTTGAGGTAGGGTAACACCATATATTAATCCTTAAGGAAGGATAACACTCCTCAAGCAATGCTTGATACATTCACAATATTCTTCACTATGTTTCATTAAATTTCTTACACTTATTTATATAGCTCTCTCTGTCTCCTAGGAACCTTCTAGAGAGCCTTCTCACATTTATTACATTTAACTACTAGTGGGCCTTTATTAATATAGTGGACCTAGTCCACCTTACATTAAATGTCCACATTCTCATATATTAAATGACTTCCACTAATAATACATAACCAAATTACCATTGGATACCTCCCTAGGTACCCCATATTACCTCCCTAGGTATACTACAGAGTGCACATTGATGGAAAAGTGGCTAAGCGTTGAGACTTTTCAAACGAAATTATGAAGTGAATAATTATGCATTCATGAGTCTGCGAGCATGCCTAGATGGAAAAATGACTAAGTGTTGATATTTTTGTACATAATTATGAAGAGGAAGTATAGATTTCTACATTTGTGAGTCTGTGAATCCGCGCAGATTGAAAAAGTGACCAATTGTTGAGACTTTTCAGACGAACTTATGAAGGGAAGAAATATGCATCCATGAGTCCACAAGTCCGTGAGTCTACAAGACTGCCACCCATGATTCTTTGAATACAATAAGGTTGTTATAAGAAGCAAAAAAAATAAAATTTGATAGCCCATCCCTTAGAAGGTACTTAAGGGGACAAGTATGTTAAACAATCTATTTTCACATGTACTTGTGTCAACTGACCAATTGGTACTATCTTGTGTTGATTTGTGAGCCTTAACTGAACAAGAGACGTGGGAAAAAAAGGGTGACGTGGTTTGAGTGCCATGTGTCAAGCCAAGAGACAACGTTGGGTAGGTCCACGTATGTAACATGTAGACAATGGACTTAGAAGAATGACAAGTTCATGGAGATGGGAAGGTGAAATGAAGGAGTCTTCCAACTTGTTAACCTGATAAGATTCCAAATTAATCTAAGTGTTGATACTTTTCGGATGAACTTATGAACAAGAGGTACAAAGTTGTATGTCAGTGACTCTACATAGATGGAAAAGTGGCTAAGTGTTGATACTTTTTGGACGAACTTATGAAGGGAATAATTATGCATTCGTGAGTCTGCGAGCCCGTGTAGATGGAAAAATGACTAAGTGTAGAGATTTTTGGATGGAATTATGAAGAGGAGGTACAAAGTTGTATGTCGAAAAGTCTGTGAGTCTGCGTAAATGGGAAAAGTGGCTAAGTGTTGATACTTTTCAGAAAAACTTATGAAGGGAAGAAATATAAATTCGTGAGTCGACGAGTCCACAAGACTACCACTGTGAGTTTGTGAATATAGTAAGTTTGTTAGAAGAAGCAAAGAAAAAAAAATTGACACCCCATCCCTTAGAAGGTACTTAGGGGGGTGGGTATGTTTTAAAGTGGTATCAAAGCTACAGGTTCAACACCAGGTCTAGCTGGGACAAAGATTAGTTATAGAACATATGTATTAATGATTCGAAGAGTTAGTAATTATAAAGTTTCTATATAGTACTTTTTTCTAACAAATACTACTAATTCCAGACTTTGCATAGTTCCGAATATATATAGATTGAAACACAGACAAACATCATGAAAAACGTTGAAGAGGCACAAATGCTTTCCATCCATGAGGAAGAAATAAAAGGAAAGTGGTTTGATATGAGTAATGAAAGAACATAATCTAATGGGAATGACAAAAGTAAGGAGGAAAGCATGGATTTTATGGAAACCATCAAGAATCTACAAAAATATGTTCAAATTCATTAAGTAGATAATGAAAGACTTATAATATCCAAAGAACAACAATATTATTTCCACATCAAGTTTTTATGAATCCTGAACATGTTAGAGAGGAAAATGTATAAAGAGTCAAAATATAGCAAGGGAAAGGAACCTAAGTCTCATGGAAAAAGAAGTAAGACGAGGGGTGTTGATAGCCATCATAGACACTTGTCTAAACAATCATCTAGGAGGCCACATAGTAGATAAAGCTCGTCCCCTGTCATAGAACATAAGACTTGGATGTTGGGAATGAGGAAATGATTTCAACTGCACAACCATTCCCCTCAGACAAAAGGGAGAATAGAAATTCATTAGCTTAAAGGAAAAGCATCAATGTGGTGGGATAATTTTGTACACGTGAAAAACATAGAAGAGAAGAATATTACTTGGGAAACATTTAAGAAATATTTTGTAAAGAAAAACTTTACCAAACGTTCCTTTGATAGGAAAATGAAAGAGTTATTCGAACTCAAACTTGGAAGAATGACTATAGATGAGTATGAGAGAAGGTTTTTGGAATTACCGAAATATGTCCCCTTTATCAAAGATGGACAAGTGAATATTCAAATAATTCAAGTGGACTGCCATCATTCATAAGTGATAAGATATAGTATGATGTTCCCAAGACGTTGGAAGAAGCCATAAGAAGAGATAAATTTTTATATGATCATCATAAAGGAAGAACAATTTTTCAGAAGGCTTGGGAGGACACAAATAAAAACAATATGAAGCAGAGGAAGAAGCAAAACAAACCCCAGTTTTTCATAAAATATATGCAAAGAAATCTAGTTCCCAAAGAGCCTAGGATGGCTGAAATCGTGGGACAAAGACCAAGACAACAACTCATAAAGTGTTTTGGTTGTAATGGAGACCATATTATCTATAATGTCCTCTCAAATCTGAAAAATAAAAGGTTATTCACAATGTACAACAAGCTAAAACAATAGAAGAAGTGGGAAATATCATACCCAAAATTTATGCATCCCTGGATAAAAAGCAAACCGAATTTTAGTCTCACATGATTGAAGTAGAAGTTAAAATACAAAACCAACGTATTTATATTTTGATTGATTCAAGAGATATTCATAGTTATCTAGATCCTAAAATGGTAGAAAGGTTTCATCTTCCAAGAATAAAATTGGAAAAACCTTGGTTGGTACAAATAGCTACTGGGACAAAAAGGAATATTAATGACATGGTTAGGGCATGCCAAATGGAAATGAATGGGTTGAGTACCAAAGTAGATGAATATCATACCTTTGGGATCTTATGACTGTCTCATTGGAATGGTCTGGTTGGATAAGAACCATGCAGTTATGGACTATTACAACAAAATGTTAACTTGATTAGATGAGGAAGGGAACTTAAGGAATGTATAGGGAATTCCAAGAGTTGTAACTATCAGAGAAGTCTCAGCTTTACAAATAAAGAAAATTTTCACAAACGGATGTCAAATGTTTTCTGCACATATGAAGGAAGCTCCTAAGGACAAGGTACCCAACATCAAGGACTATGCATCTTGAAAATAATTTGAAGATGTATTTGAAGAAATCCCCATATTACCACCCAAAAGGGATATTGATTTCTCAATTAATTTAATGCATGGAGCATCCCCTACATCCAAATATCCCTACAGAATGAGCATACCCAAGTTGAAGAAATTACAAGTGCAGTTAGCAGAACTTTTGAAGAAGGTATATATACACCCAAGTGTGTCACCTTGGGGTGCACCAATATTGTTTGTAAAAATAATTATGGATCTTTGAGGCTTTGCAATGACTTCAGGAAGCTAAACAAGGTAACTGTAAAGAACACATATCCTTTACCAAGGATAGATGACCTCTTTGATCAATTAAGAGATGCAAAGGTATTTTCCAATATTGATCTAATATTCGGATATCACCGGGCGAGGATGAAAGAAGAGGACATTAGTAAGACTAATTTTAGAACAAGGTGCAACCACTACGAGTTTATAGTGGTATTTGGATTGTCAAATGCACCAATTATTTTCATGTGTTTAATGAATGGTATATTTAGAGAATACTTGGACAAGTTTTTCATTGTCTTCCTAGATGACATCCTTGTTTATTCCAAATCTGAAGAAGAACATGAACAACACTTGAGAATGGTGCTGCAAGTATTAAGAGAACATCAGTTATATGTTAAGTTGAGTAAATGTTCTTTCTACCAAAGGAAAATTCATTAATTGGTTCATATCATATCAAAATAAGTTATAATTGTAGACCCTAACAAGATAAAAGCCATTGCAGAATGGCCAACACCAAGAAATGTCTTTGAGGTGAGGTCCTTCATGGGACTAGAATGTTCTTATAGGACGTTCATTGAAGGGTTCTCCTTCATTGCACACCCAATTACATATCTATAGAAGAAAGGTGTGAAATTTGGATGGATTCTTGAATGTGAAAGAAGCTTTCAACATTTGAAGAGTTTACTGACAATTGCACCAATTCCAAAAATTGATAATCCTAATGCATATTTTGTTGTATGTACCAATCCATGGAAAGAAGGGCTTGGTGGGGTCCTTAGTCAGAATGGACAGGTAGTATGCTATGAATAAAGAAATATGAAGGAACACAAAGATTGTATTTCACTCACGATTTAGAGGTACTGACCATGGTTAATGCTCTAAAAATGTGGAGGCACTACCTTATGGGTAGGAAATTTGAATTCAGAACAAATCATAGTGGGTTGAAATATTCTTTTGGACAACCAAACTTGAACGCTAGGAAAAGTAGATGGTTATATCTCCTTAGTGAATATGACTTTGATATTAAGCACATAAAGGGTCAAGAGAACAAGGCGGATGATGCACTCAATAGAAGTGTGCATGAAATACATGCTACAATCATCAGCATGTGCAAACCTGATTTACACAACATAATTTTAGAAGCTGTAAAAATAGATCAGACATATGAGGAAATGAAAGAAAAGATACAACAATGAAAATTGCAGTAGAAAATTGAGAATTTCGAGCTAAAGGAAGACAAAATCCTTATGTTCTAGAATAGAATATATGTTCTAGATAACCAAGATTTGAAAAATATGCTCTTATCATAAATGCACAAGGTACCTTCTGTTGGACACCCAAGATACCAAAAGACAATTACAACTTTAAAAAAACTATATTATTGGTTAGGTATGGAAAAATAGGTTGCATATTTTATTGCCAAATTGCTTGAATTTCAAAAATTCAAGGTTGAGCATAGACACTCAGTTGGTTTACTACAACCTTTTCCCATTCCAAAGTGGAAATGGGAAGTGGTAACCATGGAATTTATTACTAAACTGTTGATGACTATCAAACAACATGATTCAATTATGGTAGTTGGGGACAAGCTTACCAAAGCTTCCCATTTCATTCTTGTGAAGGAAACTCACAAGGAAACCGACATTGTTGATATCTACTTGAAGGAAGTAGCAAAAATTCACGGGATACCAAAGAATATTATATTCTATAGGGATTCCAAGTTCACATCAATTTTTTAGAAAGGGTCATTCAAAGTATTGGGCACACATTTAAATTTTAGCACAACCTACCATCTTGAGTCAGATGGACAAACTTAAAGATTCAACTAGTTAATAGAAGACATGATGAGAATGTATGTCATGGATAAACCCTCAAAGTGGGATAATTACCTACACTTGGTATAATTTTCTTATATCAATGGATACCAAGCATCTATAAAGATGAGTCCATTTGAAGCACTCTATGGAAGGAAATTCCATACACCAATAAGATGGGACAATCTAGTTGATAGAACAATAATTGGAACAAATTTTCTCCAGGATATGTAGGATCAAGTGATACAGATAAAATAAAACTTGAAAGTTTCCCTAGATAGGTAGAAACGTTATGATGATAAGCATAGAACTCCTAGAGGATTTTCAGTAGGTGACCATGTATTTTTGCAAGTAAAAGAAAGATGAAGTTCCCTGAGATTGGAAAGGTGTTCAAAATTATCAACAAGATACTATGGGCCATTAGAATTTATAGAAATGATTAGGACTATAGATTATATGCTTGCATTACTAGCCTCCATGAGAATTCATAATGTTTTTCATGTATCCTTACTCAAAAAATATGTACCTGATACTAATCATGTCATTGATTGGAATGTGATTCAGGTAGACACAGAGGGTGAATTCCAGGTAAAACCAATATGCATTTTGGACAAGAAAGAAAAACAAATCTAGAATCAAGTCATAATTTGGTAAATATCCATTGGACTTGGTATGGACCCGATGAAGCAACCTGGTAACATGAAGAATCTAATGCGGGAATAATATTTCCATCTTTTTGTAAATTTTTTAATTGTTGTTTATACATATGTATATGATGCATTGAGGAAATTGCATAAATAAGGGGGAGGGGAATGCAATACCCCTGGGTCAAACCCTAGTTTAAATGTACTTACAAGTATGTCTATAGGATGGTCATCCATGAACCTCTTTAGGCCAATGAGCCTATTTAATATTGTATATTTTCATTTAGAAATTAATGAAAGAAAACATGACTGCATGCAAACCATCCTAACAAGAAGAGTAAGGGGGTTGAACTTCACTTGGGTGGGAAAGGAGGCTAAGAATCATATCCAAAAAGGGCTAAATCTAAGGAGGCTTAAACAAAAGAGAATATTTTAATAATATTTTCTTAAGAGTCTAAATTATGGATAGATGTGTATTTTGTTACCCTAAGTCCAAATAGAGAGGAAACAAATTACCAACTGGGTTAATATAATTCCATGGAGTGAACCTTATCCACCATAGGATATATTGGGATGAGGTCACCCACCCAATACATGGAAGACAATTTTCCTAACCTAGAAGGTCATGCCAGGAATCGATGATGATGTGTATCTCACATCAGTCTACATGTAGGGTGACCATAGTGCCATGTGGCATGGTTTTATGGTACTTGGGGAAACAAAGAGTGACGTTGTTTGATTTCCACATGTCAAGACAAGAGACGATGTTGGTGTTGAACACACCTCCCACACTAAGAGGGGGTGGGGGTGAATTCGTGTGTGGACTTTTCTAACTTTTCTTCTTCTTACAAGTTAGCAGTTAAAACATAATAGAATAGATTAAGAACAATTAAATAATAATCACAATGGACAAGAGATACCAGATGTTTGTGTAAGTTTTTGTATAATTGATATGTATATATATGTGAATATATTAATATTAATTTTCCCAGCACCAACTATTTTGTATCAGCACCAACTGAAGTAAGGAGCACCAACTCCTCGGAGAGCACCAACTCTCAAGCAAGACCCAGTGTGCCACAAGACCCATCTTGCTGATAGAATGTAGTCTATCCAACTAGATTTCATATAGTAGTTCAACCAAATCTAGTAGCCGTGATCCATTATTGAATCAATTTTGTTTCATGATCAGAGGTATACCATCAACACTCATCACTGCACTTCATCTTATTTATGAAATTCATAACTTCTTCACTTCGTCTTTCCTCTGATATTCACACCTTCTTCACTTTGTCTTTCCTTTGATATTCACGCCTTCTTCACTTCGTCTTCTCTCTGATATTCACATGGACCTCAGGTCCACATCCCCTTCATTTTTCTCCGCAGGCTTCTCTTCCTCAGCGAGCCTCTCATTTCCACAAGACCGTCTTCTTCCACAAGCACACCATCCAATGAACCAATCATGGTTTTATTTATAGTTTCTTATGCTCAAAACTTGTTTAAGTTATTGAGCCGACTTGTGGAACAAGTTATAACTAACTTGTTTATTTACAACAACTTTTGG
>SNQJ01S0194190.1:0-17669 GCA_010110895.2 Picea sitchensis | reverse complement strand
CGGTTCATAGGGAAATTTTGGAGAGAGTTGTTTCAGTTGGTGGGGACAGAGTTGACACCTAGCACCAGCTATCATGCTCAAAAGATGGGAAGACTGAGATTGTCAACAAGTGGGTTTAAGGGTATTTGAGGAACTATGTAGGAGGATAGAAAAGAACATGGGTAAAGTGATTACATTTAGGAGAACATTGCTATAACACCACCTTCCACATGTCCATTGGTATGACCCCCTTTCGATCATTGTACAGATATGATGATCCCACTTTGGTAGACTTGGTCTTCGGGGAGAGAAGAGCTCCCAAGGCTAAGGAATGAATCATAGAGAGTCAGGAGATTCTCAAGTTGTTGAAAGAGAACCTGCAGACGATGTAAAACTGACAGAAGATAAGTGCGAACAGGCACAGGATAGAGCGCAACTTTGAGGTTGGAGATTTGGTTTTCTTGAGACTCCAACCCTACAGACAATCATTTGTGAAGAAGAGTGGGTCCGAGAAGCTCAAGCCTAGATTTTATGGTCCTTATAGGATCATGCACCGAGTAGGCGAGGTTTCTTATGAGCTAGAGCTTCCAGAGGGGAGCAAGATTTATAACGTGTTCCACGTGTCTGCCTCAAAAAGGAAGTGGAACAATTCATTAGCACATCAGAGGAGCTTCCCCCATTGGATGAGGAGGGACAGTTGGAGTTAGTTCCAAAGGAGGTTTTGGAGTTTCGGAAGCGGAAACTGAGGAGAAGGGTCATCAGAGAGTGTTTGATGCATCTCATGCTTCAATTTCTCTATGCTTCATTTTATCCCTTTGATTTCTCCCTCTTTGAGGATAACTGTGACATAGCCTAGACAAGTCCTTCAGTGTTTAGCCAAGCTTTTGTAGCAAGAGGTGCAACTACAAATCTGTTTAGCAGTTATGTCCTCTCTTGTGACCACTTCACCTTTTCTTGTTCTACTGCAACGCCCTAGCCTTGTAGTCCAATGCATATTGACAAAGTGTTTCATTTTCTTGTTCTAGAGAAACCAATTATCTTGTTTGTGGATGCTTTGTAAAATAAATTTTCAATTTCTTCTTCAAGCTCTGAATTAATTTTTCTTTTTCATCCAATGAGGATTTCACCCCTTGGGGGCCTTCATATTCTAGCCTCTTGACTTGACTCTACCAAGATCTTCTGGATGATTTTTCTTGCCTAAACTTCCCTTCCAATTTCATTGCATAAGATGACAACTTTGAATTCTTCAAGCTTAAACTCAGGTAATCAGAATACAACATATCACTGGTATTACTATGGAATTTGACCTTGTCTGGAGAACTAATGTTGTCATACCTTATCTTTATCTCATATACTTTTTCTTCATCTACAACTGCAATGTTAAAGGTCCTCTTTTCAACATCCATTACTGCGAATAAAGAATATTTTTGCTAAGAAATCTTTTCCACTTCAGGGACTAAATCCCTCATCTCACCCAGAGCTATGTTTCCCTTCTCGGCATAATGTCTTGCCAAATATTCTTTAGATTGATAAGTTTCCCCATATGTTTTGTCAAAGATGTGTTTCTTGTTGATAAAGGTTCTTGAGATGCCTTCACTTTGCAGTTTTCTTTCCCTTTCAACCTATACAATGCTAGTGCTACTTTCCACCATATCTAGATTTACTTGTTCTCTGGGATCTTCCTTCTCCAAACTCGCTATCTTTGGAGACTGTGAAATCTTCAACTTCTTATGATCATTTTGCTAATCACTGGTTCCCATGGCCTATGAAATACTTCTATTGCTGTAAACACTCATCTTAGGAACTTTGAATATCAGTTTCTGAGAAGCTTGTTGTGTTTGACTTTGTTGTAGGTTTTCCTCCACTTGTTGTGTTTGAGTTGGTTGCAATATTGCTTCCATTTCAACACAAACTTCTAGATTTTCTAGCTTATCAAAACCCTCAAGTTCTCATTCATGCTCATAAGGCGCCTGTTTGGTCATCAATATTCTCTTGGATATGATTTGGTGTGGATCATATCTTCTTCCCTGTAATTGTGAAAAAACAAACTCTTTGAGCTTTGCTTGAATATGAGATAAGAATGATCTAATTTTGACAATGAAGGGGCCAATGATAAAAGGGAACTTGAGGTTAGAGGCTTTGCACAACTTCAGGAAATTCTTTGTCTCATATATACTTCTCTTCCTGATGAATTCAAGGGAAAAGATTATGGGGGTTAGAAAAATAAGCAATAGATAGGGGGATTCATGAGAACCATAAACCCATATTATTGTTGAGTGCATGAATAGTACCCAATCCCCCACTTTGTTCTATGTATTTGGTTGTATATATCTCCTCATGTCATCCAAAACTCTAGGTAGGCTAGTGTTGAAAATCAAACTGTAAGCTCTGGACATGACTTTGTTTATGAAGATAAGAAATGTAATCATTTTACATTCAGTTGATATAAATGTTGCTTCATGAAATTCTCTCTTATTGGTTTCCAGTAAAATCTTCAGCAAATAGGTGTAGTCTCTGAAATTTCTTAGAGAGAGAAGATTCACTAGCTATTTATGGATATTATCAGCTATGAATTGATCAAAACTGATGTGGAATGACAGACCAAACTCTGACTTAAAAAAGGTCCAAAGGAAATCGAGCATGACTTCGACTACATGTTTGTCATTGTATAGAACTAAAACTTGACTCAAAAGGGAACAAACCCATTGGACTTCAATAACCATAATAATCACATTCATTGGCAAAGACAGACCCTCTGAAAAATGTTCCAGTTTGATCATTTTCTGTAAAAATAGATCTCGGACCTACGATGGACATTCTCTATATACCCTAATTATCTTTTCTTCATTGAAATGTTTGAGCATTGCGGAGAAAGACTCTAGTATACCAAGGGAATCTTGAATTGATAGACTCTTCTCTTTATTCATGTGAATATTGTTTGGCACACCAACCTATAAATTCAGGAAAAGGGAAAGTGATTTCAACAACATAAAGGACTATAGTGGTCTGGACTACTTCAAGGAATGGTATACACCTTTCCACTTTATTAGACAG
Organism: Picea sitchensis; assembly: GCA_010110895.2. Lineage (NCBI taxonomy): Eukaryota > Viridiplantae > Streptophyta > Pinopsida > Pinales > Pinaceae > Picea > Picea sitchensis. The sequence goes on along the minus strand of SNQJ01S0194190.1, from coordinate 14,636 downwards.
GTTACTTCTGGACACAGATATGGGCGAAATGGTGATTTCAGTATCAAAAACATCTGAATCTCGATCAATTAGGGATTCTTCATTCGCCACAGTGTTGAAGGTGAATCCCCCTATGGACAATTGGATTCCCTCTTGGTCTCTAGACTCCTAATACCAAGATAGAAAAGTTCTTAACATGGACACTGACTTCCTTTTAGATCATATCAAGCTAATGAATGAAAGGGAAGGAGAAATATATATACCTTATTAGTGACGTTTGTCCTTGCAAAGTCCTGGCTGAGCTTCGATCCTGAGCTCCCTGATAGGTCCTGCAAAACAAAAAAAGGTACAAAATGATTTCTATTCTACTAATATTAGCTCAAGCATAGATCCATCTACTGCAGACAAACTCATATGGAACAAGCACAAGTTTGAAAGAAACAGACCAAGCATTGATTATATTAATGAGAACAAGTAAAAGTACTTACATTCCTTTGAATGAAGGTGCAATATATTCTTCTAGTTCTCCTTGTCCAACCCCTTTGCTCAAGTAATCTCCACTGATTGCTTTGATGGAATCTCACTCATGAGATCATAAGTTTCACATCTCCAATCTCCATTGTGCCTTTCACCATGAGAAGGCCTCCTTATATAACCTTGGAGAGGTCCAACCACTTGAGAGATCTTTGGGATAAGTTGAGGATTCCTCTCCTTCAGTTGAGAATCTCCCCTAAGATCATTTCTTGACCATCTATTCGAATCCAACTACCTTCAAGAATTGAGGGATTCTTCCCTTATTTGCCTCAACAAACCCAGAATTTTCTAAAAAGAGGGTAGCGCTCCCCCATAAGGGTGCACAGGGTGCTCAAGCACTCCCCCAAAGAGGCTCAGGGAGCACCATCACTCCCTGACAGTGGGTAGGGGAGTGCTCCTCTCCAAAATCCATTTTTTTGTGGTTTTCTCAATGTCAAAAGGTTTGTACTTCTTGTCAAGTGATTTCTCTTCTTCCAAACCACCTTTTGAGGTGTCTTAAGTGTCTTCATGATGTCTTTAGAGGCATGACATATGCAATATGGCAGTATGATGTTTTTGACACTTGCAACACTTATAGTCAATATGTGACACTTGTGGACAAGATGCGACACTTACAACACTCATAATGACGACACTTGCGACACTATCGAAGTGAGTAATTTTGAGGTGTAACAGATTCCCCCCCAAAGTATGAAGTTAGAAGACGATGATGACTGAAGTACTTTGTAGACTTTTTCAAGCAAGGGTATGGATGCAGAGAAACCGGAAAAATATGCACACAACCATCAAACAAATACTATGACATGCTTCAAACCCAAGGCAGGCATACCTATGCTTGAGTGATAAAGACTTTTTAGGTATGGCCGCCATAAAATACACTGTGGATCTATCATTATATTGAAAAAATGGTATCGCCACTGCATATACAATGTGTATCTATACTCCTATGACCTGAATTGATCGTAGCCACGAAGAATACACAGTGGATCTACGAAATGACAAGACATAGCCACGACCAATAAAATGTGGATCTATGTAATAGTATATGTGTCATAGTTCAAGAGAACTCCTTCGCAACCTGGGAAAAGTACATATAAGAGTGATGACACAACCCAGGGTCTTCTTACTGATCTCGATGTAGTACGAATCTAACCATGTGAATAGATGTCTTGATGTTGAACATGGCAGAAACCACTTGATTACCAGTCAATGATGTAAACTGTTAACAAGTGCGAGGGAAATCACCATTGATGTCAATGATTCCCAGGGTAATCTAGTACATTCTGATGAATGTGAATAGATGAGCTGAAGTCTAACATATATGGAATCATTTGATTAGAGGTCAATGATGTAAACCCATTGTCGGACATGAGGAGGCCTGTCATTGAGGCGTGCAGGTCCCAAGGTACTAACTGGCTTCTAAGTCTGAGTCCCTGGATAATGTGTTGAAGTAAAAAGGAATAGACTCATCAAAGGAGGGCCTTGATGTATCCCCCATCAATGACACGAAACAAACACAGAGATGTAGTTGGTAGATCAAATGAACATGGACTGACACGGGTATTGAAACATGATATTTGTGATGGTTGACTCTCGAGGCAGATACTTCCCTTGAAAACTGAGGCACGTCAACAAAAACTTGACATGGACCAAAACTTGATGATGCAATGGATGATGTTACTTTCGTCAGGTGACCCAAAGGAGTAAAATAAAGTCAGAGGATTGGCTCAATACAGAGGTTCAATAGATTAAAATGCATGCAAAGACAAAGTGTCGTGTTCAAGGGTGACCGTAAGAGTGACTCGTAGTGTTCTCAAAAAACTGCTTGCCTCAATTCTTTCAATTTCCCCCCCATCCAGATAGGTGAGTACCTCTTTTTAATTTAACGAGATCGAGGAGGGTAACACATTCTCGATATGACTCACTTTCGGTAATTCCCTCTTCCTTTGTTTAACGAACTAGAAGAAGTAAGGGTTTGATCCCATATGGGCCCTTCAATGTATGATTGTTTAACGAGTCCAGAGAAGGTAAAATCAGTGGTTTTTAATATTTAGAGAGTTTGAAAACAACTTAAAGACGACTCCAATGTTGTCCTTTTTCATAATGTTAGTCTCGCGAGGCCGAAAAAGAGATAAATTATCACTCGAAATACGCCCTTTCAAACCTTTTAACAAGTGGGAAAGGAAGCAAGATCACTCGGCAATATTTTCATGTTTAGAGAGCTTGAAAATAGCTCAAAGATGACTCTAGGGGGTTCCTTTTTCGTTTATCCATGCAGGTCCGAAAAAAGAGATAAAAGTTTACCCGGTTGCATTCTCATGTATTTATGAGCATGAGAAAGAAAAAAGACTAAGCTCGGTATGCCCCCATCTTGAAATATGGGGGATTAACTCTAGAATGATCATCAAAGGCTGGAGACATGCCCTCCAAGATTCAATTCATTCACCGACTTTGAGGTTGTCACCAATTTCTCTACTAGATGGAGAAAAATGATAAGGGTGTATGAAATGAAGGTTCAAGAGAGGTGACTGTTTCATTTTTTAACAAGCTTGACATAGAAAAATAACTATGCTCAGGGCTCTGGGTTCAATCCCCAGATTGTTGTTTAATTTTTTAACGAGCTTTCTACAGAGAGTAAAACTATGCTCAAGGCATATGTTTCATTTTTTAACGATCTTGCGACAGAGAAAAGAAACTATGCTCATGGACTCTTCTTGATCATGGCTTCCAAGAAAATAACACTTCGTAAGAACACCATGTCAAGGGAAAAAACTCAGTCATGGCTTCTAACAGATCTTCACTGGATGGAAGAAAATCACTCTGGAAGGAACACATGTCGAGGGCCGCAAAAGGGTTAAGGAGATCAGGCTCTAATATCCCTACCGAATAGATCACCATGTCGACTACCGGATCCAAATCGTCGGAAGTTGAAGTCATGGGAGACAACGTCACATAATTAACATGTGGCAGGGGTGATATTGTCTGCATATAAGAACCATTTAGGGAGGTAATCCAGTCAGGACTGATGAATGAAAGTTGACTAATAGTCATAATTCTTCCATAGTGAGGGAAAGATATCACACGAAAAAGAGTGGACACAACGACTTTCATGGAATAGACATAATCCCGCCCAAGGAGTAAAGTGAAATCCAAGGGGTCTCAGACTACCATGACATCAATAAAGACAGTTTTCCCTCCCAGAGTTACCAAAAACTGAGGAAGGGTCCCTAAAGACTCACTAGTTCTTCTATTAAAATTTAATTGATTCTATGTAACCGGTGCAAGCTAAGGACAACCTAAAGCGTGCCAAGAAACAGAGGAAAAAATACTAACAGACGCACCTTCATCTATCAGCATTTGAGGAATGTGCTGACCACAAACTTGTACTATAATATGGAAAGGAATGTGAGAGGGAAGATGAGGTCCAGTTATCACACCGCAATAAAAAAGGATGGCCTCATTTCTTGATGGGAGTTTCGCGGGAGAATGAGGAATGCCCCCCAGCATGGTAGATTCTGTATCAACAAGAAAAATGTGGGCAGTATCAGGTTTACTCTCTAGAGGGAGAGTAGGATCAATCGATGATGGGATCAGATCAACCACGCAGGAAATCTTTAGAGGAAGAGTGGGATTGACTGATGATGGGATTGGATCGGCCACTTTGGCACTTGTCAAAGGAGGAGTGGGATCAAACGATGGCAGAACAAGATCGACGACTTGGGTTTCATTCTCCAAGGGGAGAATGGGGTCGACGGGTGGAAACAGATCGATCGCTTTGGTGTCACTCTCTAACGAGAGAGTGGGATCGAACAAGGACAGAACCAGATCGACCACTTTAACACTCTTCAGATGAAGGGTGGGACTGACTGAGGAAGAAACTGGATCAGTCACTTGGGTTTCACTTTTTAGATGAAGAGTGGGGATGGACGATGATGGAACTGGTTCAGCTACTTCAGTGAGTGTTTCAACCTATGATGAAACTAGATTGACCACCTGATCAACCAGATTGACCGAAGATGGAACCGGATTGACCAATCCATCAAATAACGATGGGTTGGGAGAAATCTTACGATAACCTTTTGGAAGTTGAAGTTTTTCCAAAAGAGAAGAAGCCTCGTCCATGCGAGGACAAAGGTGAGAATAATGATCACCTTTGCATAACATACAAAGGAATTTGACAGTTTTCTTCTTCTTACCAACCTTAACATCACTAGTTGACAGGGTATCATCGGCATGACCAGCAGAGGTCGATGACATGGAGGACCACATTTATAAGACCTTGGGAATACCAGGGAAATCCCTAAGAAAGTGGTCACCATCACAAAGACTGTAAGGGAATTTGGGTTTTGGATTCTTCATTTTAATCTCGTTGACCTCATCAACACTCCCAGTACTATTAACAATAGTTGGATGCTTGGATTCAACATCTGATGTTGTTGGAGCCTTAGTCCTTTTCGGGCTCTTCTTCTTCTTCTCTTTATGTTTCTTCTTCTTCTGATCAACCTAGATACTTGCTTTAGAGTGTTCACTAGGTGAAGAAGGAGAAAGGGATGGAGACTTAATGGATGAAGAAGGCAAAGATTCAACATGAGATTGATGTGTGGGTGGTGTACTAACATCTAAGGTATTAGGTGCATTTGAAGCACTAGGAGGATTCGATATCATCGGAGTGGGAAACAACCAAACTGGTAATCTAATGGTGAGTCCCAAAAGACTTAGTGTGGCAATGTATGGAGGACCAAAGTTTCCAAAAGAAGGAAAGGTATGAGGTTCCCCAGGAGAAGGGGTTCCTCCATTGGTACTCTCAGGATTTGATTCCATTGACACTGACTCAACCTAAGGTCCACTAAGTAACACAACCAACACACGCTATGAATCTAAGAAGAAAAAAATCAAACAAAACCTTCCCACAATGAAACCACTAGTTGGTGATGAAATCCAATGACGCGAGATCAAAATAGGAAGGGGCAGGGATAAAGAAGGTGGATCACTTACGTTGGCGACCTGCTTAATGGACTTATGCCTTGGTGCAAACTTCCACACAGTAATTGTGTATTTACCCTCCAAGGAGCCTGAGTGAGTTTGACCAACGTCTGTTCCAGGTAGAGTGAGACTTCCCTTCACCGTCACCTTGTGTGAGACCCTAAAGATTATGGATACTAAGGTCACCAATTCACAGTCATCCCCTGGGTAGGTACAGTCGACAGTCTGATCCAAACGTATGGGAAGGATAACAAGTCTGAAATCAACTCAAGAGGCTCCCACACATAATCGTGGGTATAACCTCAAGTGACCCCCAATATACGATCCGACCTCTACAAACAGTTGAACCACGGAGGGATAATATCCATAACTCACCTGAATGCAACCTCATGTGTAACCCCTGTGTGAGAGGGGGATCCCAGAAATCCTATACGATAATTGGATTTGCTCTCCCTATCGCAAGATGCTAAGTTTGTTTGATAGATTTGGAAAGTTATCCTTTCAATCTATTCCAAAGCCCTACACCTTAAACTAATGTAGGTTTGCTAACAAAGATGTAAAAAATCTGATAAATTTTAGTTAAGCATTGATTTTAGTGGTTGTTGTTTACTCAGAGGTGTATGAGAGTGAAGACTGATGATATTATGACTTAGTTCCCAAAACATGCATAAGAAATGATAAACATTCTTTTCTTTCAATGAATGTCTAATTAAGGGAAGGAGAAGGATTTTCCTTTCACTGTCAAACACTAAGATGCAATGACCTCATGTAATATTCCTCAATAAGGAATCCAATGCAATGTTAAAATGTTTATATGTGACTGATAACCAGTAGATTTAAATCTTCCTATGCTAATGGACTTCAAGAGTTGTGAGATTTAAGCAATCTAGAAGCAAACTTCACATAAATCAAAAGACAGCCTTGTTGTGATCAAACAAGAAACAGAAAGCCAAAAAATCAAAAGGAAGGAAAAATATCTTGGAAAAGATGACTCAAAGATCAGAAAGAAAAGTACAAAAGACCTTTGAAACTCCTTACAAAGTTTTCACTCATTCAGATAAACGAGAAGAAAACGATAAATTGACTTCAAATCCTGAAGGACAAAGAGTTATTGCAAAGTAAGGACAAATGTCAAAAAATACAAACAAAAGAGGATGAATTCTCAGAAATAAGGGTGTTTGAAAGCCAATATCAAGATGGACTGAGAGTATGGAACACTGAGCAAAAGACAAAACCAAGAAATAGCTTCAGAAGATGAAAATTCTAGAGCATTTCTCACAAAAATGGGGTAGCGCTCTAGTGTAAGGGGCACCCGAGCATTCCAGCACTCTGTGTAAGGCTACAGGGGAGTGCTAACACTCTAACAGCAACAGGAGGGGAGCGCTCTACTCCAAAAACTCAGAAAAATGTCCAAAAACTCAAAAAATGAAGGAAATTCAGTCAATCAGGGTGATCCAGATGACATAATGAGGAAATCAAACAAATCTAAGAATAAAAATACAATGTGGAGAAGATCACATCAGTGGACAAAGGGCCAAAACAAGATCTGGGAATGGAAACAAAAATCATAGCTCCTCCCGAGTGGAGTCGCCAATTTATATTGAAGGTGAATCCCCCTATGGACAAGTGGATTCCCTCTCGGTCTCTAGACTCCTAAGACCAAGACAGAAAAGTGCTTAACATGGACACTGACTTCCTTTTAGATCCTATCAAGCTGATGAATGAAAGGGGAGGAGAAAGATATATACCTTATTAGCGACCTTTGTCCTTGCAAAGTCATGGCTGAGCTTCGATCCTAAGCTCCCTGATAGGTACAAAAGACTTCCTACTCTACTAATATTAGATCAAGCATAGATCCATATACTGTAGACAAACTCATATGGAACAAGCAAAAGTTTGAAAGAAACATACCAAGCATTGATTATATTAATGAGAAAAAGTAAAAGTACTTACAGTCCTTTGAATGAAGGTGCAGTAGCTTCTTCCAGTTCTCCTTGTCCAACCCCTTTTCTCAAGTAATCTCCATTGATTGCTTTGATGGCATATCACTCACGAGATCATAAGTTTCACATCTCCAATATCCATTGTGTCTTTCACCATGAGAAGGCCTCCTTATATAAACTTGGATAAGTCCAACCACTTGAAAGATCTTTGGGATAAGTTGAGGATTCCTCTCCTCCAGTTGAGGATCTCCCCTAAGATCGTGCCTTGATCATCTATTCGAATCCAACTACCTTCAGGAATTGAGGGATTCTTCCCTTATTTTCCTAAACAAACCCAAAATTTTCTAAAAAGAGGGTAGAGCTCCCCCATAAGGGTGCACAGGGCGCTCAATCACTCCCCCAAAGAGGCTCAGGGAGCGCCAACACTCCCTGACAGTGGGTAGGGGAGAGCTCCTCTCCAAAATCCATTTTTTTTGTGGTTTTCTCAATGTCAAAAGGCTTGTAGTTCTTTTCAAGTGATTTATCTTCTTCCAAACCACCTTTTAAGGTGTCTTAAGTGTCTTCATAATGTCGTTAGAGGCACGACATATGCAAGATGGCAGTATGATGTTTTTGACACTTACAACACTTATAGTCAAGATGCGACGCTTGCAGACAAGATGTGACACTTACAACACTCGTAATGATGACACTTGCGACATTGTCAAAGTTAGTAATTTTGAAGTGTAACACATAGGATCTTGTTTTGTTACTGAATTTATGATAGGATCCATGGTTGCGATGAAAAATACCTAAAAAAGAGCGGAGATGGCGTGCAATCGACGTATTGTTGAGTTGCAGTTGAATGAGGGTGGTCGCGCCAAGTTTCAAATGGTCCAGTGTTCGAAACAATAATAAAATAAATAACAAATTTCCTTTTATACTTTTCCAAATTTTGGGGGCATGAGGAATTGGTTTGGGGAAACCCGCTTTTCACCCCAAAATGAACCTAGTGGTGCCATGTATCCCCAAACGAAAACTATGGTTTAAATTTTGGCCCGCTCTTCGAAATTAACCTCCGGGTAGTTTCTCCCCCCAAAATCATCCTCAATCATCGATATTGAGAGTTCATGATCCATGATGTATCGAGACCCATCAGCTTAGCGCTCCGGGTAGATTTAGCCTTTCCCTCCCAGATTTATGCCCTTCCCTCGTTTATCAAGCTTCCAAACCGATTTAGTGTCTCGCTAGATCTGAAATCTTGATTTCACATAAAAATATTTAATGGTGATTAACATGGGATCCAACTGGGGATGTTATGCTCCTAGCGAGGTAGAAAATAATGAAAAACCAAGTGCCTTCCCATTGGTCTTTATTTCAGTCATGCAACTAAATCTATCAACATGTTATTCACAAAACTTCATTCACATAACTCAAATTATACTCAACATAACTTAGGGCCTTCACTTCAGGCTTCAATTTCTATTGATTTGATTTCAATTGATTCAACTGGAAAAAAAATGGTTATATACAATGAAATGGGAAGGATGAAAACTCATTTAAGCGAGATAATTCTTGAGAAACCTACCATTTATAGGTCCTCCACCAACGAGATCTCCATTATGTTCCTGTAACATATAAGCATTATTTCCATAGTATGACACAATTTTGAAAGGTCCCATCCACATATAGTCAAATTTCCCATTCTTTCCTCTCTTTTCATTCCTGGCATCCCATTTCAACACCAAATCCCCCACTTTCAAATAATATTCCTTAGTATTCTTGTCAAAAAACTTTTTAATCCTGTCTTGGTGTGGTTGAGAGTTGTTGAATGATTTCTCTCTAGTTTGTTGGACATTGATTAGTTCATTTTTCCTCCTTTGACTGGAATATGGTTCAACATCTTTCTCCTGTAACAATCTCATCACTGGCAATCCTAATGAAGTAGGAAAAACTGCCCTTGTTCCATACACAATCCGGAAGGGTGAAGTGGCAATAGACCTTTTAGTAGTGATCCTGTCAACCCATAGTGCGTGGATAATATTATTGTGGCAATCATTTTTGTTATCTTGCAACATTTTTTTAATAATTCTGGTCAAATTCTTATTGGATGCCTCAGTCAACCCATTACCTTGAGGGTCATAAGTTGTGGAATGGCCAATAGTTATACTGTAATCACTGCAAAAAAATTCCATCTTTTTGGACTTAAATGTTCTTGCATTGTCTGTGATGATTTTGATCAGACAACCAACCTAGACAAAATATTGTTCTCCAAAAACTGAATGATAACAATATATGTGGCTTGCATTGTGGGAACTACTTCAATCCACTTGGTGAATTAATATGTGGCTATCAGTATCAACTTGTGTTGAGCTAAGGACTGTGGATGAATTTCTCTTATGAAATCAAGGCCCCATTATCTAAAAGGTGCTTCAACAGAGATAGGCTTCAAAGTAAAAGGATGCAGTTTTCTCTTCCCATCAAAAATTTGGCATTCATGATAGCTTGAAACTTCTTTGTAAACATCAGAAAAAATTATAGGCCAATAGAAACCTGCCCTCAATATCGCCTTCACAGTGGTTTTCCAATAATGGTTCCCTCCACAATAACATTTATGAAACTCTCTAATGGTTTTTTCTACTTGTCCCTCCAACAAACAACTCAATAAGATTCCTCCTCAAACCTTCCAATATAGAGATTGATATAAAATACAAAACTTTGCTTCTTTTAGTTTCAAAAACCTGGCCTTGGTTTTTCTCAATTTAGGAGGAGCCTGCAAATTTCTCAACACATAAATAATGTCAGCATTCCATGGGGAGTCAAGGAATTTTTGGGATACCTGAGGGACAAATATGTCACGTATGTTTTGAAATATATAATAGTGTTGAAACAAAACAAGATGGTGATAAACCCTATGTGTATGACATATACAAAAACTCATTGCAGTGTTAGATTGAGGACGAAGAGTTGTCAGCGTGAAGAGATTAGGGTGACCTGGAGGCATGAGGACAAGAGAGAATATTTGTAATGTGACAAATGTGCAGTCAATTTATGAATTCAATGGACAATAGGTTCTGTACACAAACACAATAGTAATTTATCGAAACAATAAAAGATGAATCAAATAATGAAACACACTGCAATCTAGTTACAAATGTAGGAGAAACAAGCTATTGTTGAAATCTAAAAGACATACTATAGTGAATTACATTATAGGATAATATAATATAGTAGTCATGGGCCGATTTGGTCAGCCCTCCCAATCGGCATCACGCTTCCTAGAAAGCTGCAAGATCATGAAAAAATCATGTCTGAACCAATTCTCAAGAGTACTAGCATATTATTACATTTAAATAATTCTCAAAGATACATCATCTGCAGATAGCAAAACTCCAATGCTTGGATTGAAAAGAAACATTGAATTGGATGCTCTATTACAATGATAAAACATAATCCCCCTCCCTATCATTGCTACCTAATTTATATAATATCCACTTAATCTAATTCAAGGACTAATTAATGGATTCCATGAATAGTTGCGTTACGCATAACAAACTACTATTATTTGGAGGTTACGACTCATGAGATTTGCATGATAACCTTTACAAAACAAATTTCCAAATATTACATATAAACTCTATCTTATTTTCTTTAGAATTCAACATAATAGCTTCACTTCAATCTTTAACCAATGGATATAATCTTTGCAAACCTGGGATCAGACTTATCATTTTATAAATTTGGGAATTTTTTTAGGGTGATCTCAAATCTGGACACATCCTGAAATTTTTGCAACTGTCAATTAAATAACCATAAATAACTCCTCAATCGTTCCTTTGTTTGGAAAACGAACCACGTGAGACCAGAATTTCCATGCTAGAAACAATGGTTAGGGCCCTTGGACTTATCCCTAATGTATAAAATCTCAAATTTGGGCCCATATGCCACTCATAGAGTAAAGATTCACTTATAAGTAATGTGTGGTGATTGGGGATCATGTTTATGATCCTTGAGACCTAAAAGCATAATTCATAGACTAATAAGTTACGTTTGGAACATTAACCATAATTAAGGCCCCAAGACCCATTTATAGTGGGAAAAACATGGAAATATTGTTATATCCTAGTCATAAATCAAATATCCACTCTATAGGGAATGTGTGGTAGATTGGGCCTTATGGATGGCCCATGATTACTTAAAGCATATGTTAGGGCCTAAGATTTTGATTTATTTCTTTGGACCATATCATATTCACTAAGATCCATCCTTGGTCCAAATAATCTCAAAATATTGCATTTATATTTCTCATAGGAAAACAAAACATTTTTCATGGTATATGAGGTGGTTTCGAGCCATGTTCTTACCCCATTATCCTATTTATTTATATTCCATATTTTTCATTATTTTACATAAATTTAGAGAAAAGTGAGACAAATTTGTAGAAGACAACATGTCATGATTTTTTGTATTTCATGCACCAATCCATTGAGTTATCCAATTGCACCAACATGCTTAGAACTAATCTAGTTGTGAATTTCTATTAGGTAGCACAAAAAAATATTAGCACGACCAAATTTCCTCACATGCAAATAGGTTGCAATGCTAGAATACCTGACCAAAATATTATCACATCTACAACACATCATTTTCTACGAATTCAATCATTAGCATGGATTAATCATTGCAATGTGTATTCTATGTGACTTATTCTTCTACATTATTCCACACCTTGGGCCCAATTATCAATATGTATTCCCATACTTAGACAAATTCTGGTTAAACTTCCTTAACGCAACTCGAACTTTCATGGACTTGTCAATCTCTAAACTCCTTCAATTCAAACATGACACTCTTGTGTCCAAGTGGAAGCCTACTTATGTATTGGGTTTTCAAAATAAATAAAAATAATGAATCGTTGTGAGAATATCATGTATCCACAAATTTATTTCATTAAAGGTTGGATTAGCACTAAGTAATATTGGTCTAATAGAAAAAAAATTATACACCCAAGTTTTCACTCTTGTTTTGTATTTTGTACATCTATCTTTTCACATTTTAGGTAGAAACTTCATGGAGTTGCAATGTGTTATTAATAGAGAAATAATGAAAATAGTTTGTGATCGATACTTGGGTAAGGATTCAATGGTAAATTCCACTATTTCCACTAATGAAATTATTTTTACTTGCATTCTAGGTGGTTGAAGAATTGGATAGGCCTTGCATGATATAAACATTGTAGAATTTCTTCAAATTCTTTCCTAGGCACAAGTTCTAGAGTACAAGGGATTGGAATTTTTTTTTTGGCCAAAATTAGTATTGAACTCCTTGCTGAGATAATAACTTGGGTGGAAAAAATATTAGGGTTCTAACTTGTCAATGGGAACACAAAAGTTACGGTCCATTAATCTCATTATCTTTTTTTAATATATTCAGGTTCGTTGGATATCCGGCGAACCATCCAACAAACATATCCGTTGGAGGTATGGCACCTACTTTTTATATGTTGTTTCGTTGTTGGATATTCGACGTACTAGCTCACAAAATATACGAGGCATTGTCCGACAGACATATCCATCAGAGGTATGGAACCTCCATCGGATATGTTGTTTGGATGTCAGACATCTGGTGTACCTTTGCGTCATACATATGATGCACTATTCTACAGACATATCCATCGGAGGTATGGAGTCTTCATCGGATACTATTTTTGTATGCCAGCTATTTGAACTACATGTTCATCAGATATATCACACACAATATGAGAAAAATATGTCAGATATATTATTTCTCTGAAATATATTCGACGTGTAGTTATGTCGGACTTCCAACACGTATGTGTTAAAAATAATGATTGATTTCAACAAGGTTTTGTTCCTTAGGAATGTTGGTATACTGTCGACACAGTGTCAAATATACGATGATAATATGTTCATCAGATTATCCAACCACGATACACCGAAGAAACTGGTAACCACATTTTGTCAGAGTGCCAAAGAAATTTCATCGACCAACCGATGTACTGTCGTTGGATTTCAGTTCATAATAAGTAGTGATTGTACCTTTGTGTTTTCGTTATACCTCTATATTTCATTTCATCCCATTTATAAATCCAGATTAGTGGTATCATAGTGGTATTCTCTTTACCTATTTATTTGTGCATGTCACTGAGGAGGTCAAGGCATAAGGAGTTGGGACTCAAACAATCTGAGCCTTTGTAGGATCGTCCTCACTAACCCCGATGACCTCCCATGGCAGAAGAAAAGAGAGACGATGGAGAACGAGATCCTATCAAACTATTACTATCGGAACCCATGTACAAAAAAGGAACCAGATGATGGATAAATGTACCTATATCATTTAACAACTACCAAAAACAAATGCATTTTCATCAAGAAACCACTTTGGAGATGCCACCCCATTCTAGGTACAAGTTAGTTTTGATATTCATGTATTTGAAGGTCAGATAGATGTAGATGCTCTAGATAAATGGTTGAATCCCCTCGAAGAGTATTGTTTTTTCCACAATTGTTTCGATAGAGAAAATATCTGTAATATACCAGATATAAAATGTATGCAGAACTGAAATAAAATGCTTGTAATGGAAGAATAACAGTAATATAACAAGAACATTCACCACAATAACACTAAAATGATATAAGAATAACAACAGAAATAGCACTTTGAATCTGAAAACAATGTTCATGGGCCTCTTCAAGGGGGCAACCTCCAGTTGATCAGATCTCTATTAAAATAATATCCAAGCTAGAGTTCTCATACCCTCGACTCCTATTTATACTAAAAAGAAGCATCTAGAGGAAGATCCTTCTAGAATCAGAAGCTTCTATTAGGTCTTCTTACATCCACCTTATTATATTTTATTGAAAGGCCTTATTAATATTGACCTTTATTACATCTGAATATATTGTTATACCTATGTGTGGGTTAGGACCCTAACATGTCTGCTCCCTTAAAAACAACCTTGTCCTCAAGGCTTGAGATGAAGAAATTGCTGGAGAATGGTAGTTGGTTCCCAAGTGGCGTCTACTGGAGTTGTATCTTTCCACTGGACTAGCACTTCCTTGATGGTTCTCTAACGTAGGCAACACTCACACTGGTCCAAAACTACTTTTGGTTGTAGCCAAATGGATCCTTCTTCAGCTAACTCTGGAAGGTTGGTTTGAATTTGGCACTTAGCTCCAATCACCTTCTTTAAGCATG